>OU896713.1:31168106-31280301 GCA_918026855.4 Phaedon cochleariae
GCAAGTCAGAAGAAGTCGATGTATTCCCATTTGCCTATTGTACCCGTTATATACCCTTCAAAAACGTCTCATACGGTAACTGCCATCGTACCTACTTCAACTGTATGCATGTCAGATGCTGGACTGCAGAGTTACAGTAAAAACATAGTCAAAGTCGGAGTTTCTTGTTCTACAAGCTGTATGCTTTATACCCGCTCAAAAGTCGTCTTATATGGTCAATTCAAACTTGTCTGCTTCAATATTGGCAATGTAACATGATTGGATAGAGAGATATAGTGTGCACAATGATGAAGTCGATGTATCTTCATTTGCCTATTGTACTCATTATATACCATTTTATGTCGACTTATACGGTCAATGCAATCGTATATGCTTCATCTGTATGCATGTCAGATGCTAGACTGCAGAGTTACAGTGTGAACAGATCCGAAGTTACTTGTTCTGGGAGCTGTGTGCGTTATACCTGCTTGAATGTCGTCTCATATGGGCATCGGGAACTCGACTGCTTCAATAGTATCCATGTGAGTTGATAGGATAGAGATATAGAGTGTGCACCCTGATGAAGTCGATGTTTCTTCATCTGCCTATTGTACTCGCAATATAATCTTCAAAGTCGTCTTATATGGTCACTACGATCATATCTGCTTCAACTGTATGCATGTCAGATGCTAGACTGCAGAGTGACAGTGTAAACATGGACGACGTCAAAGTTTCTTGTTCTGCAAGCTGTGTGCTGCCTGGAAGTCGTCTCGTATGGTCATTGCGAACTGGTCTGCTTCAATAGTGTACATGTGAGATGATATGATAGAGAAATATAGTGTGCACAACGGTGAAGTCGATGTATCTTCATTTGCCTATTGTACTCGTTATATTCCCTTCAAAGTTATTTTATACGGTCATTGCAATCGTTTCTGCTCCAACTGTATGCATGTCAGATGCTAGACTGCAGAGTTACAGTGTAAACAAAGTCGAAGTTTCTTGTTCTGCGACCTGTATGCGTTATAACCGCTTGGAAGTCGTCTTATATTGTCAATGCGAACTTGTCTGTTTCAATAGTGTCCATGTGAGATGATAGGATATATAGTGTGTACGACGATGAAGTCGTTGTATCCACATTGGCCTATTGTACTCGTTATATACCCTTGGTAGTCATCTCATACGGTCACTGCCATCGTATATGCTTCAACTGTATGCATGTCAGATGCTAGGCTGCAGAGTTACTGTGTAAACATAGTCGAAGTCGAAGTTTCTTGACCTGCAAGCTGTGTGCTTTTTACCAGCTCAGGAGTCGTCTATATGGTCATGTGAACTTGTCTAATTCAATATTGTCCATGTGAGATGATAGGATAGAAATATAAGAGTGTGCACAACGATGAAGTCGATGAATCCCCACTTGCCTCTTTTACTCGCTATATATCTTTCAAAGTCGTCCAATATGGTCATTGTTGTCGTATCTGCTTCAACTGTATGCATGTCAGATGTTATACTGCAGAGTTACAGTGTAAACATAGTCAAAGTCGAGATTTCTTGAAATGCAATATGTGTGCGTTATACCTGCTTGGAAGTCGTCTTATATGGTCATTGCGAACTAGTCTGCTTCAACAGTGTCCATGTGAAATGATTGGATTGATAGATATAGTGTGCACAACGATGAAGTCGATGTATCTTCATTTGCCTATTGTACCCGTTATAAATCCTTCGATGTCGTCTTACACGGTCACTGCAATCGTTCCTGCATCAACTGTATGCATGTCAGATGCTAGACTGCAGGGTTACAATGTAAACATAGTCAATGTCGAAGTTTCTTGTTCTGCAGACTTTGTGCGTTATAGTCGCTTGGGAGTCGTCTTATATGGTCAATGCGAACTTGTCTGCTCCAATAGTGTCAAAGTGAGATGACAGGATAGTGTGCACATCGATGGAGTCGATGTATCTTCATTTGCCTATTGTTCTCGTTATATACGCTTCAGAGTCGTCTCATACGGTCACTGCAATCGTATAGGCATTGACTATATGCATGTCAGATGCTAGACTTCAGAGTTACAGTGTAAACAAAGTCCAAGTTGAAGTTTGTTTTTCTGCAAACTGTGTGCGTTATACTCGCTCTGAAGTCGTCTTATATGGTCAATGCGAACTTGCCTGCTTCAATAGTGTCCATGTGAGGTGATAGGATAGAGATATATAGTGTGTACGACGATGATGTCGATGTATCCCCATTTACCTATTGTACTCGTTGAATATCCTTCAGAGTCATCTTATACTGTCACTGCCATCGTATCTGCTTCAACTGTATGCATGTCAGATGCTAGACTGCAGAGTTACAGTGTAAACATAGTCGAAGTTTCTTGTTTTGCAAGCTGTGTGCGTTATACTCGCTTGGGAGTCGTCTCATATGGTCAATGTGAATTTGTCTGCTGCAATAGTGTCTATGTGAGATGATAGGATAGAGAGATATGGTGTGCACAACGATGGAGTCGATATATCCCCGTTCGCCTGTTTCACTCGCTATATATCCTTCAAAGTCATCCTATATGGTCACTGCAGTCGTATCTGCTTCAACTGTATGTATGTCAAATGTTATACTGCAGAGTTACAGTGTAAACATAGTCGAAGTCGAAGTTTCTTGTTCCGCAAGCTGTGTGCGTTACATGTGTACATAGAAGTCGTCTCATATGGTCATTGCGAACTTGTCTGTTTCAATAGTGTCCATGTGAGATGATAGGATAGAGAGATTTCGTTTGCACAACGATGAAGTCGATATAGCTTCATTTGTCTATTTTACTCGTTATATACCCTTCGAAGTCGTCTCATACGGATACCGTCATCGTATCTGCTTCAACTGTATGCATGTCTGATTCTAGACTGCAGAGTTACAGTGTGAACATAGTCGGAGTCGAAGTTTCTTGTTTTGCGAGCTGTGTGCGTTATTTCTGCTTGAAACTCGTCTTATATGGTCACTGCAATCATATCTGCTCCAACTGTATGCATGTAAGATGCTAGATGGCAGATTTACAGTGTAAAAATAGTCGAAGTCGAAGTTTCTTGTTGTGCAAGTTGTGTACGTTATTCCCGCTTGGAAGTCGTCTCATATGGGCATTGTGAACTCGTCTGTTCCAATAGTATCCATGTGAGATGACAGGATAGAGAGATATAGTGTGCACAACGATGAAGTCGATGTATCTTCATTTGTCTATTGTACTCGTTATATACCCTTCGAAGTCGTCTCATACAGATACCGTCATTGTATCTGCTTCAACGGTATGCATGTCAGATTCTAGACTGCAGAGTTACAGTGTGAACATAGTCAAAGTCGAAGCCCTAACTGTATGTTAAAAGCAAAAAAGCAGAGTCCCGGTGTGAAATTAGTCGAAGTTTTATTTTCTGCCTGTTGTGTGAGTTGAACTTGCTTCGATGTCGTCTTATATGGTCTTTGCGATCCATTCTGTTCCGAAAGTATCAATGTGAAATGATCGAAAAGAGAGATACAGTGTGCGCACCAATGGAGTCGATGAATCTTCATTTGGCTGTTGCACTCGTTATATACCACACTGAGTCAACTCATATGGCCAGTAAGTTGGTATCTGCCCTAACTGTATGCATGTTAGGAGCTAGAAAGCAGAGTGTCAGTGTGAACATAGTCGGAGTTTTTTTTCTGCCTGTTGTGTAAGTTTCACCTGCTTCGATGTCGTCTCATATGGTCTTTGCGATCTAATCTGCTTTGATAGTTTCCATGTGAGATGAATGAGGAGATATAGTGTGCACACCGATGGAGTCGATGTATCCCCATCTGCCTATTGTACTCGTTGAATACCCTTCAATGTCATCCTATATGGCCAGTGCGATCTGTTATGCCACAACTGTATGCATGTCAGAAGCTTGAATGCAGGCCCCAGAGTGAACATAGTCGAAGTTTCTTGTTCGGCCTGTTATGTGCGTTATACCCGCTTGAATGTCGTTTTATATGGTCCTTGTCAACATATTTGCTTCAATAGTATCGTTGTGGGATGATAAACTACTGATATACAGTGTACTCACCAATGATGTCGTTGTATCTTCATTCGCCTGTTGTACTCGTTATATTCCTTTCAAAGTCGACTTTTATGGTCAGTGCAATTGTATGAAAGTCAGATATACGAATGTAGAGTTACAGTGTAAACACACTCGAAGTTTATCATACTGGATGTTGTTATTGTTAGAATCGCTTCGATGTCGCCTCATATGGTATTTGCGATCTATTCTGCTTCAATAGTATCCATGTGAGATGATAGAATAGAGAGATACAGAGTTCGCACCGATGAAGTCGAAGTATCTTCATTTGCCTGTTGTACTCGTTTTAAACCACACACAGTCAACTTATATGGTCAGTGAGATGGTATCTGCCCCAACTGTATGCATGTGAAGAGCAAGAGAGCAGAGTCCCAGTGTGAAAATAGTCAAAGTTTCATTTTCTGCCTGTTTTCCATGTGCGATGATGGAATGGAGAGATACAGTGTGCACAGTGATGAAGTCGATGTATCCTCATCTGCCTGTCGTTCTCGTCGAATACCCTTCAAAGTCATACTATATGGTCGGTGCGATCTTATCTCTGCCAAGTGTATGCAAGTCAGAAGCTGGAATGCAGGCCCTAGAGTAAACAAAGTCGAAGTGAAGTTTCTTGTTCTGCAAACTGTGTGCGTTATACCCGCTTAGATGTTGTCTCATATGGTCAATGCAAACTTGTTTGCACCGATAGTGTCCATGTAAGGTGAGAGGATGCAGATATATAGGGTGTACGACGATGAAGTCGATGTATTCCCATTTGCCTATTGTACCCGTTTTATACCCTTCAAAAACGTCTCATACGGTCACTGCCATCGTACCTGCTCCAACTGTATGCATGTCAGATGCTGGACTGCAGAGTTACAGTGAAAACATAGTCAAAGTCGGAGTTTCTTGTTCTAAAAGCTGTGTGCGTTATACCCGCTCAAAAGTCGTCTTATATGGTCAATTCAAACTTGTCTGCTTCAATATTGGCAATGTAACATGATTGGATAGAGAGATATAGTGTGCACAATGATGAAGTCGATGTATCTTCATCTGCCTATTGTACTCATTATATACCATTTTATGTCGACTTATACGGTCAATGCAATCGTATATGCTTCATCTGTATGCATGTCAGATGCTGGACTGCAGAGTTACAGTGTGAACATATTCGAAGTTACTTGTTCTGGGAGCTGTGTGCGTTATACCTGCTTGAATGTCGTCTCATATGAGCATCAGGAACTCGACTGCTTCAATAGTATCCATGTGAGTTGATAGGATAGAGATATAGAGTGTGCATTCTGATGAAGTCGATGTTTCTTCATCTGCCTATTGTACTCGCAATATAATCTTCAAAGTCGTCTTATATGGTCACTACGATCATATCTGCTTCAACTGTATGCATGTCAGATGCTAGACTGCAGAGTGACAGTGTAAACATGGACGACGTCAAAGTTTCTTGTTCTGCAAGCTGTGTGCTGCCTGGAAGTCGTCTCGTATGGTCATTGCGAACTGGTCTGCTTCAATAGTGTCCATGTGAGATGATATGATAGAGAAATATAGTGTGCACAACGGTGAAGTCGATGTATCTTCATTTGCCTATTGTACTCGTTATATTCCCTTCAAAGTTATTTTATACGGTCATTGCAATCGTACCTGCTTCAACTGTATGCATGTCAGATGCTGGACTGCAGAGTTACAGTGAAAACATAGTCAAAGTCGGAGTTTCTTGTTCTACAAGCTGTATGCGTTATACCCGCTCAAAAGTCGTCTTATATGGTCAATTCAAACTTGTCTGCTTCAATATTGGCAATGTAACATGATTGGATAGAGAGATATAGTGTGCACAATGATGAAGTCGATGTATCTTCATTTGCCTATTGTACTCATTATATACCATTTTATGTCGACTTATACGGTCAATGCAATCGAATATGCTTCATCTGTATGCATGTCAGATGCTAGACTGCAGAGTTACAGTGTGAACATATTCGAAGTTACTTGTTCTGGGAGCTGTGTGCGTTATACCTGCTTGAATGTCGTCTCATATGGGCATCGGGAACTCGACTGCTTCAATAGTATCCATGTGAGTTGATAGGATAGAGATATAGAGTGTGCACCCTGATGAAGTCGATGTTTCTTCATCTGCCTATTGTACTCGCAATATAATCTTCAAAGTCGTCTTATATGGTCACTACGATCATATCTGCTTCAACTGTATGCATGTCAGATGCTAGACTGCAGAGTGACAGTGTAAACATGGACGACGTCAAAGTTTCTTGTTCTGCAAGCTGTGTGCTGCCTGGAAGTCGTCTCGTATGGTCATTGCGAACTGGTCTGCTTCAATAGTGTCCATGTGAGATGATATGATAGAGAAATATAGTGTGCACAATGGTAAAGTCGATGTATCTTCATTTGTCTATTTTACTCATTATATACCCTTCGAAGTCGTCTCATACGGATACCGTCATCGTATCTGCTTCAACGGTATGCATGTCAGATTCTAGACTGCAGAGTTACAGTGTGAACATAGTCAAAGTCGAAGCCCTAACTGTATGTTAAAAGCAAAAAAGCAGAGTCCTGGTGTGGAAATGGTCGAAGTTTCATTTTCTGCCTGTTGTGTGAGTTATAATTGCTTCGATGTCGTCTTATATGGTCTTTGCGATCTATTCTGTTCCGAAAGTATCAATGTGAAATGATCGAAAAGAGAGATACAGTGTGCGCACCAATGGAGTCGATGAATCTTCATTTGCCTGTTGCACTCGTTATATACCACACTGAGTCAACTCATATGGCCAGTAAGATGGTATCTGCCCTAACTGTATGCATGTTTGGAGCTGGAAAGCAGAGTGTCAGTGTGAACATAGTCGGAGTTTTTTTTTCTGCCTGTTGTGTGAGTTTCACCTGCTTCGATGTCGTCTCATATGGTCTTTGCGATCTAATCTGCTTTGATAGTTTCCATGTGAGATGAATGAGGAGATATAGTGTGCACACCGATGGAGTCGATGTATCCCCATCTGCCTATTGTACTCGTTGAATACCCTTCAATGTCATCCTATATGGTCAGTGCGATCTGTTATGCCACAACTGTATGCATGTCAGAAGCTTGAATGCAGGCCCCAGAGTGAACATAGTCGAAGTTTCTTGTTCGGCCTGTTATGTGCGTTATACCCGCTTGAATGTCGTTTTATATGGTCCTTGTCAACATATTTGCTTCAATAGTATCGTTGTGGGATGATAAACTACTGATATACAGTGTACTCACCAATGATGTCGTTGTATCTTCATTCGCCTGTTGTACTCGTTATATTCCTTTCAAAGTCGACTTTTATGGTCAGTGCAATTGTATGAGAGTCAGATATTCGAATGTAGAGTTACAGTGTAAACACACTCGAAGTTTATCATACTGGATGTTGTTATCGTTAGAATCGCTTCGATGTCGTCTCATATGGTATTTGCGATCTATTCTGCCCCAATAGTATCCATGTGAGATGATAGAGAGATACAGAGTTCGCACCGATGAAGTCGAAGTATCTTCATTTGCCTGTTGTACTCGTTTTGAACCACACATAGTCAACTTATATGGTCAGTGAGATGGTATCTGCCCCAACTGTATGCATGTGAAGAGCAAGAGAGCAGAGTCCCAGTGTGAAAATAGTCAAAGTTTCATTTTCTGCCTGTTTTCCATGTGCGATGATGGAATGAAGAGATACAGTGTGCACAGTGATGAAGTCGATGTATCCTCATCTGCCTGTTGTTCTCGTCGAATACCCTTCAAAGTCATACTATATGGTCGGTGCGATCTTATCTCTGCCAAGTGTATGCAAGTCAGAAGCTGGAATGCAGGCCCTAGAGTAAACAAAGTCGAAGTGAAGTTTCTTGTTCTGCAAACTGTGTGCGTTATACCCGCTTGGATGTCATCTCATATGGTCAATGCGAACTTGTTTGCACCGATTGTGTCCATGTGAGGTGAGAGGATACAGATATATAGGGTGTACGACGATGAAGTCGATGTATTTCCATTTGCCTATTGTACTCGTTATATACCCTTCAGAGTCATCTTATACAGTCACTGAAATCGTGTCTGCTTTGACTGTATGCATGTCAGATGCTAGACTTCAGAGTTACAGTGTAAACATAGTCGAAGTTGAAGTTTGTTTTTCTGCAAACTGTGTGCGTTATACTCGCTTTGAAGTCGTCTCATATGGTCAATGCGAACTTGCCTGCTTCAATAGTGTCCATGTGAGGTGATAGGATAGAGGTATATAGTGTGTACGATGATGATGTCGATGTATCCCCATTTGCCTATTGTACTCGTTAAATACCCGTCAGAGTCGTCTTATACGGTCACTGCCATCGTATCTGCTTCAACTGTATGCATGTCAGATGCTAGACTGCAGAGTTACAGTGTGAACATAGTCGAAGTCGAAGTTTCTTGTTCTGCATGTTGTGTGCGTTATACCCTCTTGAAAGTCGTCTTATATGGTCATTGTGAACTTGTCTGCTCCAATAGTGACCATGTAAGATGATAGGATAGAGAGATAGAGTGTGCACAACGAAGATGTCGATGTTAATTTGAATATCGTACCCGTTATAAACCTCTCGAAGTCGTCTTTATACGGTCACTGCAATCTTATCTGCTTCAACTGTATGCATGTCAGATTCTAGACTGCAGAGTCACAGTGTAAACATGGTCAAAGTCGAAGTTTCTTGTTCTGCAAGCTGTGTGCGTTATGCCTGCTTGGGAGTCGTCTCATATGGTCATTGCGGACTCGTTTGCTTCAATAGTGTCCATGTGAGAAGATAGGATAGAGAGATATAGTATGCACAACGATTAAGTCGATGTTTCTTCATTTGCCTATTGTACTCGTCATATACCCTCCAAAATTGTCTCATACGGTCACTGCCATCGTATCTTTCTCAACTGTATGCATGTCAGATGCCAGACTGCAGAGTTACAATGTAAACATAGTCAAAGTCGAAGTTTCTTGTTCTGCAGACTTTGTGCGTTTGAGTTGCTTATAAGTCGTCTAATATGGTCAATGCGAACTTGTCTGCTCTAATAGTGTCAGAGTGAGATGACAGGATAGAGAGAAATAGTGTGCACATCGATGGAGTCGATGTATCTTCATTTGCCTATTGTACTCGTTATATACCCTTCAGAGTCGTCTCATACGGTCACTGCAATCGTATCTGCTTTGACTGTATGCATGTCAGATGCTAGACTTCAGAGTTACAGTGTAAACATAGTCGAAGTTGAAGTTTGTTTTTCTTCAAACTGTGTGCGTTATACTCGCTCTGAAGTCGTCTTATATGGTCAATGCAAACTTGCCTGCTTCAATAGTGTCCATGTGAGGAGATAGGATAGAGGTATATAGTGTGTACGACGATGATGTCGATGTATCCCCATTTATCTATTGTACTCGTTAAATATCCTTCAGAGTCGTCTTATACGGTCACTGCCATCGTATCTGCTTCAACTGTATGCATGTCAGATGCTAGACTGCAGATTTACAGTGTAAACATAGTCGAAGTTTCTTGTTTTGCAAGCTATGTGCGTTATACTCGCTCGGGAGTCGTCTCATATGGTCAATGTGAAATTGTCTGCTGCAATTGTGTCTATGTGAGATGATAGGATAGAGAGATATGGTGTGCACAACGATGAAGTCGATATATTCCCGTTTGCCTGTTTTACTCGCTTTATATCCTTCAAAGTCGTCCTATATGGTCACTGCAGTCGTATCTGCTTCAACTGTATGTATGTCAAATGTTATACTGCAGAGTTACAGTGTAAACATAGTCGAAGTCGAAGTTTCTTGTTCTGCAAGCTGTGTGCGTTACATGTGTACATAGAAGTCGTCTCATATGGTCATTGCGAACTTGTCTGTTTCAATAATGTCCATGTAAGATGATAGGATAGAGAGATTTCGTTTGCACAACGATGAAGTCGATGTAGCTTCATTTGTCTATATTACTCGTTATATACCCTTCGAAGTCGTCTCATACGGATACCGTCATCGTATCTGCTTCGACTGTATATATGTCTGATTCTAGACTGCAGAGTTACAGTGTCAACATAGTCGGAGTCGAAGTTTCTTGTTATGCAAGCTGTGTGCGTTATTTCTGCTCAAAACTCGTCTTATATGGTCACTGCTATCGTATCTGCTCCAACTGTATGCATGTAAGATGCTAGATGGCAGAGTTACAGTGTGAAAATGGTCGAAGTCGAAGTTTCTTGTTGTGCAAGTTGTTTACGTTGTTCCCGCTTGGAAGTCGTCTCATATGGGCATTGCGAACTCGTCTGCTCCAATAGTATCCATGTGAGATGACAGGATAGAGAGATGAAGTCGATGTATCTTCATTTGCCTATTGTACTCGTTATATACCCTTCGAAGTCGTCTCATACAGATACCGTCATCGTATCTGTTTCAACGGTATGCATGTCAGATTCTAGACTGCTGAGTTACAGTGTGAACATAGTCAAAGTCGAAGCCCTAACTGTATGTTAGAAGCAAGAAAGCAGAGTCCCGGTGTGAAAATAGTCGAAGTTTCATTTTCTGCCTGTTGTGTGAGTTATACTTGCTTCGATGTCGTCTTATATGGTCTTTGCGATCTATTCTGTTCCGAAAGTATCAATGTGAAATGATCGAAAAGAGAGATACAGTGTGCGCACCAATGAAGTCGATGAATCTTCATTTGTCTGTTGCACTCGTTATATACCACACTGAGTCAACTCATATAACCAGTAAGATGGTATCTGCCCTAAATGTATGCATGTCATGCATACAGTTAGGTATGGTATGCTGCTAGAAAGCAGAGTATCAGTGTGAACTAAGTCGGAGTTTTTTTTTCTGCCTGTTGTGTAAGTTTCACCTGCTTCGATGTCGTCTTATATGGTCTTTGCGATCTAATCTGCTTTGATAGTTTCCATGCGAGATGAATGAAGAGATACAGTGTGCACACCGATGGAGTCGATGTATCCCCATTTGCCTATTGTACTCGTTGAATACCCTTCAAAGTGCGATCTGTTATGCCACAACTGTATGCATGTCAGAAGCTTGAATGCAGGCCCCAGAGTGAACATAGTCGAAGATTCTTGTTCGGCCTGTTATGTGCGTTATACCCGCTTGAATGTCGTTTTATATGGTCCTTGTCAAAATATTTGCTTCAATAGAATCGTTGTGGGATGATAAACATCTGATATACAGTGTACTCACCAATGATGTCGTTGTATCTTCATTCGCCTGTGGTACTCGTTATATTCCTTTCAAAGTCGACTTTTATGGTCAGTGCATTCGAATGAAAGTCAGATATTCGAATGTGGAGTTACAGTGTAAACACACTCGGAGTTTCTCATTCTGGATGTTGATATCGTTAGAATCGCTTCGATGTCGTCTCATATGGTATTTGCGATCTATTCTGCTTCAGTAATATCCATGTGAGATTATAGAATAGAGAGATACAGAGTTCGCACCGATGAAGTCGAAGTATCTTCATTTGCCTGTTGTACCCGTTTTAAACCACACAGAGTCAACTTATATGGTCAGTGAGATGGAATCTGCCCCAACTTTATGCATGTTAGAGGCAAGAGAGTAGAGTCCCAGTGTGAAAATAGTCAAAGTTTCATTTTCTGCCTGTTTTCCATGTGCGATGATGGAATGAAGAGACACAATGTGCACAGTGATGAAGTCGATGTATCCTCATCTGCCTGTTGTTCTCGTCGAATACCCTTCAGAGTCATACTATATGGTCGGTGCGATCTTATCTCCCCCAAGTGTATGCAAGTCAGAAGCTGGACTGCAGGCCCTAGAGTAAACATAGTCGAAGTGAAGTTTCTTGTTCTTCAAACTGTGTGCGTTATACCCGCTTGGATATTATCTCATATGGTCAATGCGAACTTGTTTGCACCGAAAGTGTCCATGTAAGGTGAGAGGATACAGATATATAGGGTGTACGACGATGAAGTCGATGTATTCCCATTTGCCTATTGTACCCGTTATATACCCTTCAAAAACGTCTCATACGGTCACTGCCATCGTACCTGCTTCAACTGTATGCATGTCAGATGCTGGACTGCAGAGTTACAGTGAAAACATAGTCGAAGTTTCTTGTTCTGCAAGCTGTGTGCGTTACATGTGTACATAGAAGTCGTCTCATATGGTCATTGCGAACTTGTCTGTCTCAATAGTGTCCATGTAAGATGATAGGATAGAGAGATTTCGTTTGCACAACGATGAAGTCGATGTAGCTTCATTTGTCTATTTTACTCGTTATATACCCTTCGAAGTCGTCTCATACGGATACCGTTATCGTATCTGCTTCGACTGTATGCATGTCTGATTCTAGACTGCAGAGTTACAGTGTGAACATAGTCGGAGTCGAAGTTTTTTGTTCTGCAAGCTGTGTGCGTTATTTCTGCTCAAAACTCGTATTTTATGGTCATTGCTATCGTATCTGCTCCAACTGTATGCATGTAAGATGCTAGATGGCAGAGTTACAGTGTGAAAATGGTCGAAGTCGAAGTTTCTTGTTGTGCATGTTGTTCACGTTTTTTCCGCTTGGAAGTCGTCTCATATGGGCATTGCGAACTCGTCTGCTCCAATAATATCCATGTGAGATGACAGGATAGAGAGATTAAGTGTGCACAACGATGAAGTCGATGTATCTTCATTTGCCTATTGTACTCGTTATATACCCTTCGAAGTCGTCTTATACAGATACCGTCATCGTATCTGTTTCAACGGTATGCATGTCAGATTCTAGACTGCAGAGTTACAGTGTGAACATAGTCAAAGTCGAAGCCCTAACTGTATGTTAGAAGCAAGAAAGCAGAGTCCCGGTGTGAAAATAGTCGAAGTTTTATTTTCTGCCTGTTGCGTGAGTTATACTTGCTTCGATGTCGTCTTTTATGGTCTTTGCGATCTATTCTGTTCCGAAAGTATCAATGTGAAATGATCGAAAAGAGAGATACAGTGTGCGCACCAATGAAGTCGATGAATCTTCATTTGCCTGTTGCACTCGTTATATACCACACTGAGTCAACTCATAAAACTAGTAAGATGGTATCTGCCCTAACTGTATGCATGTCATGCATACAGTTAGGTATGGTATGCTGCTAGAAAGCAGAGTATCAGTGTGAACTGAGTCGGAGTTTTTTTTTCTGCCTGTTGTGTAAGTTTCACCTGCTTCGATGTCGTCTCATATGGTATTTGCGATCTATTCTGCTTCAGTAGTATCCATGTGAGATGATAGAATAGGGAGATACAGAGTTCGCACCGATGAAGTCGAAGTATCTTCATTTGCCTGTTGTACTCGTTTTAAACCACACAAAGTCAACTTATATGGCCAGTGAGATGGAATCTGCCCCAACTTCATGCATGTAAGGGGCAAGAGAGCAGAGTCCCAGTGTGAAAATAGTCAAAGTTTCATTTTCTGCCTGTTTTCCATGTGCGATGATGGAATGAAGAGACACAGTGTGCACAGTGATGAAGTCGATGTATCCTCATCTGCCTGTTGTTCTCGTCGAAAACCCTTCAGAGTCATACTATATGGTCGGTGCGATCTTATCTCCCCCAAGTGTATGCAAGTCAGAAGCTGGAATGCAGGCCCTAGAGTAAACATAGTCGAAGTGAAGTTTCCTGTTCTGCAAACTGTGTGCGTTATACCCGCTTGGATGTTGTCTCATATGGTCAATGCGAACTTGTTTGCACCGATAGTGTCCATGTAAGGTGAGAGGATACAGATATATAGGGTGTACGACGATGAAGTCGATGTATTCCCATTTGCCTATTGTACCCGTTATATACCCTTCAAAAACGTCTCATACGGTCATTGTCATCGTACCTGCTTCAACTGTATGCATGTCAGATGCTGGACTGCAGAGTTACAGTGAAAACATAGTCAAAGTCGGAGTTTCTTGTTCTACATGCTGTGTGCGTTATACCCGCTCAAAAGTCGTCTTATATGGTCAATTCAAACTTGTCTGCTTCAATATTGGCAAGGTAACATGATTGGATAGAGAGATATAGTGTGCACAATGATGAAGTCGATGTATCTTCATTTGCCTATTGTACTCATTATATACCATTTTATATCGACTTATACGGTCAATGCAATCATATATGCTTCATCTGTATGCATGTCAGATGCTGGACTGCAGAGTTACAGTGTTAACATATTCGAAGTTACTTGTTCTGGGAGCTGTGTGCGTTATACCTGCTTGAATGTCGTCTCATATGGGCATCAGGAACTCGACTGCTTCAATAGTATCCATGTGAGTTGATAGGATAGAGATATAGAGTGTGCACCCTGATGAAGTCGATGTTTCTTCATCTGCCTATTGTACTCGAATATAATCTTCAAAGTCGTCTTATATGGTCACTACGATCATATCTGCTTCAACTGTATGCATGTCATATGCTAGACTGCAGAGTGACAGTGTAAACATGGACGACGTCAAAGTTTCTTGTTCTGCAAGCTGTGTGCTGCCTGGAAGTCGTCTCGTATGGTCATTGCGAACTGGTCTGCTTCAATAGTGTCCATGTGAGATGATATGATAGAGAAATATAGTGTGCACAATGGTGAAGTCGATGTATCTTCATTTGCCTATTGTACTCGTTATATTCCCTTCAGAGTTATTTTATACGGTCATTCCAATCGTTTCTGCTCCAACTGTATGCATGTCAGATGCTAGACTGCAGAGTTACAGTGTAAACAGAGTCGAAGTCGAAGTTTCTTGTTCTGCGACCTGTATGCGTTATAACCGCTTGGAAGTCGTCTTATATTGTCAATGCGAACTTGTCTGTTTCAATAGTGTCCATGTGAGATGATAGGATATATAGTGTGTACGACGATGAAGTCGTTGTATCCCCATTGGCCTATTGTACTCGTTATATACCCTTGGTAGTCGTCTCATACGGTCAATGCCATCGTATATGCTTCAACTGTATGCATGTCAGATGCTAGGCTGCAGAGTTACTGTGTAAACATAGTCGAAGTCGAAGTTTCTTGACCTGCAAGCTGTGTGCTTTATACCAGCTCAGGAGTCGTCTATATGGTCATGTGAACTTGTCTAATTCAATATTGTCCATGTGAGATGATAGGATAGAAATATAAGAGTGTGCACAACGATGAAGTCGATGAATCCCCACTTGCCTCTTTTACTCGCTATATATCTTTCAAAGTCGTCCAATATGGTCATTGTTGTCGTATCTGCTTCAACTGTATGCATGTCAGATGTAATACTGCAGAGTTACAGTGTAAACATAGTCAAAGTCGAGATTTTTTGTTATGCAAGATGTGTGCGTTATACCTGCTTGGAAGTCGTCATATATGGTCATTGCGAACTAGTCTGCTTCAACAGTGTCCATGTGAAATGATTGGATAGATGGATATAGTGTGCACAACGATGAAGTCGATGTATCTTCATTTGCCTATTGTACCCGTTATAAACCCTTCGAAGTCGTCTTATGCGGTCACTGCAATCGTTGCTGCATCAACTGTATGCATGTCAGATGCTAGACTGCAGGGTTACAATGTAAACATAGTCAATGTCGAAGTTTCTTGTTCTGCAGACTTTGTGCGTTATAGTCGCTTGGAAGTCGTCTTATATGGTCAATGCGAACTTGTCTGCTCCAATAGTGTCAAAGTGAGATGACAGGAAAAAGAGATATAGTGTGCACATCGATGGAGTCGATGTATCTTCATTTGCCTATTGTTCTCGTTATATACCCTTCAGAGTCGTCTCATACGGTCACTGCTATCGTATCGGCATTGACTGTATGCATGTCAGATGCTAGACTTCAGAGTTACAGTGTAAACATAGTCCAAGTTGAAGTTTGTTTTTCTGCAAACTGTGTGCGTTATACTCGCTCTGAAGTCGTCTTATATGGTCAATGCGAACTTGCCTGCTTCAATAGTGTCCATGTGAGGTGATAGGATAGAGATATATAGTGTGTACGACGATGATGTCGATGTATCCCCATTTACCTATTGTACTCGTTAAATATCCTTCAGAGTCGTCTTATACTGTCACTGCCATCGTATCTGCTTCAACTGTATGCATGTCAGATGCTAGACTGCAGAGTTACAGTGTAAACATAGTCGAAGTTTCTTGTTTTGCAAGCTGTGTGCGTTATACTCGCTTGGGAGTCGTCTCATATGGTCAATGTGAATTTGTCTGCTGCAATAGTGTCTATGTGAGATGATAGGATAGAGAGATATGGTGTGCACAACGATGGAGTCGATATATCCCCGTTTGCCTGTTTTACTCGCTATATATCCTTCAAAGTCATCCTATATGGTCACTGCAGTCGTATCTGCTTTAACTGTATGTATGTCAAATGTTATACTGCAGAGTTACAGTGTAAACATAGTCGAAGTCGAAGTTTCTTGTTCCGCAAGCTGTGTGCGTTACATGTGTACATAGAAGTCGTCTCATATGGTCATTGCGAACTTGTCTGTTTCAATAGTGTCCATGTAAGATGATAGGATAGAGAGATTCCGTTTGCACAACGATGAAGTCGATATAGCTTCATTTGTCTATTTTACTCGTTATATACCCTTCGAAGTCGTCTCATACGGATACCGTCATCGTATCTGCTTCAACTGTATGCATGTCTGATTCTAGACTGCAGAGTTACAGTGTGAACATAGTCGGAGTCGAAGTTTCTTGTTCTGCAAGCTGTGTGCGTTATTTGTGCTTGAAACTCGTCTCATATGGTCACTGCAATCATATCTGCTCCAACTGTATGCATGTAAGATGCTAGATGGCAGATTTACAGTGTAAAAATAGTCGAAGTCGAAGTTTCTTGTTGTGCAAGTTGTGTACGTTATTCCCGCTTGGAAGTCGTCTCATATGGGCATTGCGAACAGGTCTGTTCCAATAGTATCCATGTGAGATGACAGGATAGAGAGATATAGTGTGCACAACGATGAAGTCGATGTATCTTCATTTGTCTATTGTACTCATTATATACCCTTCGAAGTCGTCTCATACGGATACCGTCATCGTATCTGCTTCAACGGTATGCATGTCAGATTCTAGACTGCAGAGTTACAGTGTGAACATAGTCAAAGTCGAAGCCCTAACTGTATGTTAAGAGCAAAAAAGCAGAGTCCTGGTGTGAAAATAGTCGAAGTTTCATTTTCTGCCTGTTGTGTGACTTATACTTGCTTCGATGTCGTCTTATATGGTCTTTGCGATCTATTCTGTTCCGAAAGTATCAATGTGAAATGATCGAAAAGAGAGATACAGTGTGCGCACCAATGGAGTCGATGAATCTTCATTTGCCTGTTGCACTCGTTATATACCACACTGAGTCAACTCATATGGCCAGTAAGATGGTATCTGCCCTAACTGTCTGCATGTCAGGAGCTAGAAAGCAGAGTGTCAGTGTGAACATAGTCGGAGTTTTTTTTTCTGCCTGTTGTGTGAGTTTCACCTGCTTCGATGTCGTCTCATATGGTCTTTGCGATCTAATCTGCTTTGATAGTTTCCATGTGAGATGAATGAGGAGATATAGTGTGCACACCGATGGAGTCGATGTATCCCCATCTGCCTATTGTACTCGTTGAATACCCTTCAATGTCATCCTATATGGTCAGTGCGATCTTTTATGCCACAACTGTATGCATGTCAGAAGCTTGAATGCAGGCCCCAGAGTGAACATAGTCGAAGTTTCTTGTTCGGCCTGTTATGTGCGTTATACCCGCTTGAATGTCGTTTTATATGGTCCTTGTCAACATATTTGCTTCAATAGTATCGTTGTGGGATGATAAACTACTGATATACAGTGTACTCACCAATGATGTCGTTGTATCTTCATTCGCCTGTTGTACTCGTTATATTCCTTTCAAAGTCGACTTTTATGGTCAGTGCAATTGTATGAAAGTCAGATATTCGAATGTAGAGTTACAGTGTAAACACACTCGAAGTTTATCATACTGGATGTTGTTATCGTTAGAATCGCTTCGATGTCGTCTCATATGGTATTTGCGATCTATTCTGCCTCAATAGTATCCATGTGAGATGATAGAATAGAGAGATACAGAGTTCGCACCGATGAAGTCGAAGTATCTTCATTTGCCTGTTGTACTCGTTTTAAACCACACAGAGTCAACTTATATGGTCAGTGAGATGGTATCTGCCCCAACTGTATGCATGTTAGGAGCAAGAGAGCAGAGTCCCAGTGTGAAAATAGTCAAAGTTTCATTTTCTGCCTGTTTTCCATGTGCGATGATGGAATGAAGAGATACAGTGTGCACAGTGATGAAGTCGATGTATCCTCATCTGCCTGTTGTTCTCGTCGAATACCCTTCAAAGTCATACTATATGGTCGGTGCGATCTTATCTCTGCCAAGTGAATGCAAGTCAGAAGCTGGAATGCAGGCCCTAGAGTAAACAAAGTCGAAGTGAAGTTTCTTGTTCTGCAAACTGTGTGCGTTATACCCGCTTGGATGTCATCTTATATGGTCAATGCGAACTTGTTTGCACCGATAGTGTCCATGTGAGGTGAGAGGATACAGATATATAGGGTGTACGACGATGAAGTCGATGTATTCCCATTTGCCTATTGTACTCGTTATATACCCTTCAGAGTCATCTTATACGGTCACTGAAATCGTGTCTGCTTTGACTGTATGCATGTCAGATGCTAGACTTCAGAGTTACAGTGTAAACATAGTCGAAGTTGAAGTTTGTTTTTCTGCAAACTGTGTGCGTTATACTCGCTTTGAAGTCGTCTCATATGGTCAATGCGAACTTGCCTGCTTCAATAGTGTCCATGTGAGGTGATAGGATAGAGGTATATAGTGTGTACGATGATGATGTCGATGCATCCCCATTTGCCTATTGTACTCGTTAAATACCCTTCAGAGTCGTCTTATACGGTCACTGCCATCGTATCTGCTTCAACTGTATGCATGTCAGATGCTAGACTGCAGAGTTACAGTGTGAACATAGTCGAAGTCGAAGTTTCTTGTTCTGCATGTTGTGTGCGTTATACCCACTTGGAAGTCGTATCTGCTTCGACTGTATGCATGTCAGATGCTAGACTTCAGAGTTACAGTGTAAACATAGTCGGAGTTGAAGTTTGTTTTTCTGCAAACTGTGTGCGTTATACTCGCTCTGAAGTCGTCTTATATGGTCAATGCGAACTTGCCTGCTTCAATAGTGTCCATGTGAGGTGATAGGATAGAGGTATATAGTGTGTACGACGATGATGTCGATGTATCCCCATTTACCTATTGTACTCGTTAAATATCCTTCAGAGTCGTCTTATACGGTCACTGCCATCGTATCTGCTTCAACTGTATGCATGTCAGATGCTAGACTGCAGATTTACAGTGTAAACATAGTCGAAGTTTCTTGTTTTGCAATCTATGTGCGTTATACTCGCTTGGGAGTCGTCTCATATGGTCAATGTGAAATTGTCTGCTGCAATTGTGTCTATGTGAGATGATAGGATAGAGAGATATGGTGTGCACAACGATGAAGTCGATATATCCCCGTTTGCCTGTTTCACTCGCTTTATATCCTTCAAAGTCGTCCTATATGGTCACTGCAGTCGTATCTGCTTCAACTGTATGTATGTCAAATGTTATACTGCAGAGTTACAGTGTAAACATAGTCGAAGTCGAAGTTTCTTGTTCTGCAAGCTGTGTGCGTTACATGTGTACATAGAAGTCGTCTCATATGGTCATTGCGAACTTGTCTGTTTCAATAGTGTCCATGTAAGATGATAGGATAGAGAGATTTCGTTTGCACAACGATGAAGTCGATGTAGCTTCATTTGTCTATTTTACTCGTTATATACCCTTCGAAGTCGTCTCATACGGATACCGTCATCGTATCTGCTTCGACTGTATATATGTCTGATTCTAGACTGCAGAGTTACAGTGTGAACATAGTCGGAGTCGAAGTTTCTTGTTCTGCAAGCTGTGTGCGTTATTTCTGCTCAAAACTCGTCTTATATGGTCACTGCTATCGTATCTGCTCCAACTGTATGCATGTAAGATGCTAGATGGCAGAGTTACAGTGTGAAAATGGTCGAAGTCGAAGTTTCTTGTTGTGCAAGTTGTTTACGTTTTTCCCGCTTGGGAGTTGTCTCATATGGGCATTGCGAACTCGTCTGCTCCAATAGTATCCATGTGAGATGACAGGATAGAGAGATGAAGTCGATGTATCTTCATTTCCCTATTGTACTCGTTATATACCCTTCGAAGTCGTCTCATACAGATACCGTCATCGTATCTGTTTCAACGGTATGCATGTCAGATTCTAGACTGCTGAGTTACAGTGTGAACATAATCAAAGTCGAAACCCTAACTGTATGCTAGAAGCAAGAAAGCAGAGTCCCGGTGTGAAAATAGTCGAAGTTTTATTTTCTGCCTGTTGTGTGAGTTATACTTGCTTCGATGTCGTCTTATATGGTCTTTGCGATTTATTCTATTCCGAAAGTATCAATGTGAAATGATCGAAAAGAGAGATACAGTGTGCGCACCAATGAAGTCGATGAATCTTCATTTGCCTGTTGCACTCGTTATATACCACACTGAGTCAACTCATATAACCAGTAAGATGGTATCTGCCCTAAATGTATGCATGTCATGCATACAGTTAGGTATGGTATGCTGCTAGAAAGCAGAGTATCAGTGTGAACTAAGTCGGAGTTTTTTTTTCTGCCTGTTGTGTAAGTTTCACCTGCTTCGATGTCGTCTTATATGGTCTTTGCGATCTAATCTGCTTTGATAGTTTCCATGCGAGATGAATGAAGAGATACAGTGTGCACACCGATGGAGTCGATGTATCCCCATCTGCCTATTGTACTCGTTGAATACCCTCCAAAGTCATTCTATTTGGTCAGTGCGATCTGTTATGCCACAACTGTATGCATGTCAGAAGCTTGAATGCAGGCCCCAGAGTGAACATAGTCGAAGTTTCTTGTTCGGCCTGTTATGTGCGTTATACCCGCTTGAATGTCGTTTTATATGGTCCTTGTCAAAATATTTGCTTCAATAGTATCGTTGTGGGATGATAAACATCTGATATACAGTGTACTCACCAATGATGTCGTTGTATCTTCATTCGCCTGTTGTACTCGTTATATTCCTTTCAAAGTCGACTTTTATGGTCAGTGCATTTGTATGAAAGTCAGATATTCGAATGTGGAGTTACAGTGTAAACACACTCGGAGTTTCTCATTCTGGATGTTGGTATCGTTAGAATCGCTTCGATGTCGTCTCATATGGTATTTGCGATCTATTCTGCTTCAGTAGTATCCATGTGAGATGATAGAATAGAGAGATACAGAGTTCGCACCGATGAAGTCGAAGTATCTTCATTTGCCTGTTGTACTCGTTTTAAACCACACAGAGTCAACTTATATGGTCAGTGAGATGGAATCTGCCCCAACTTTATGCATTTTAGAGGCAAGAGAGCAGAGTCCCAGTGTGAAAATAGTCAAAGTTTCATTTTCTGCCTGTTTTCCATGTGCGATGATGGAATGAAGAGACACAGTGTGCACAGTGATGAAGTCGATCTGCCTGTTGTTCTCGTCGAATATCCTTCAGAGTCATACTATATGGTCGGTGCGATCTTATCTCCCACAAGTGTATGCAAGTCAGAAGCTGGAATGCAGGCCCTAGAGTAAACATAGTCGAAGTGAAGTTTCTTGTTCTGCAAACTGTGTTCGTTATACCCGCTTGGATGTTGTCTTATATGGTCAATGCGAACTTGTTTGCACCGATAGTGTCCATGTAAGGTGAGAGGATACAGATATATAGGGTGTACGACGATGAAGTCGATGTATTCCCATTTGCCTTTTGTACCCGTTTTATACCCTTCAAAAACGTCTCATACGGTCACTGCCATCGTACCTGCTTCAACTGTATGCATGTCAGATGCTGGACTGCAGAGTTACAGTGAAAACATAGTCGAAGTCGAAGTTTCTTGTTCTGCAAGCTGTGTGCGTTACATGTGTACATAGAAGTCGTCTCATATGGTCATTGCGAACTTGTCTGTCTCAATAGTGTCCATGTAAGATGATAGGATAGAGAGATTTCGTTTGCACAACGATGAAGTCGATGTAGCTTCATTTTTCTATTTTACTCGTTATATACCCTTCGAAGTCGTCTCATACGGATACCGTTATCGTATCTGCTTCGACTGTATGCATGTCTGATTCTAGACTGCAGAGTTACAGTGTGAACATGGTCTGAGTCGAAGTTTCTTGTTCTGCAAGCTGTGTGCGTTATTTCTGCTCAAAACTCGTCTTTAATGGTCACTGCTATCGTATCTGCTCCAACTGTATGCATGTAAGATGCTAGATGGCAGAGTTACAGTGTGAAAATGGTCGAAGTCGAAGTTTCTTGTTGTGCAAGTTGTTCACGTTTTTTCCGCTTGGAAGTCGTCTCATATGGGCATTGCGAACTCGTCTGCTCCAATAGTATCCATGTGAGATGACAGGATAAAGAGATTAAGTGTGCACAACGATGAAGTCGATGTATTCCCATTTGCCTATTGTACCCGTTATATACCCTTCGAAAACGTCTCATACGGTCACTGTCATCGTACCTGCTTCAACTGTATGCATGTCAGATGCTGGACTGCAGAGTTACAGTGAAAACATAGTCAAAGTCGGAGTTTCTTGTTCTATAAGCTGTGTGCGTTATACCCGCTCAAGAGTCGTCTTATATGGTCAATTCAAACTTGTCTGCTTCAATATTGGCAAGGTAACATTATTGGATAGAGAGATATAGTGTGCACAATGATGAAGTCGATGTATCTTCATTTGCCTATTGTACTCATTATATACCATTTTATGTCGACTTATACGGTCAATGCAATCGTATATGCTTCATCTGTATGCAAGTCAGATGCTGGACTGCAGAGTTACAGTGTGAACATATTCGAAGTTACTTGTTCTGGGAGCTGTGTGCGTTATACCTGCTTGAATGTCGTCTCATATGGGCATCAGGAACTCGACTGCTTCAATAGTATCCATGTGAGTTGATAGGATAGAGATATAGAGTGTGCACCCTGATGAAGTCGATGTTTCTTCATCTGCCTATTGTACTCGAATATAATCTTCAAAGTCGTCTTATATGGTCACTACGATCATATCTGCTTCAACTGTATGCATGTCAGATGCTAGACTGCAGAGTGACAGTGTAAACATGGACGACGTCAAAGTTTCTTGTTCTGCAAGCTGTGTGCTGCCTGGAAGTCGTCTCGTATGGTCATTGCGAACTGGTCTGCTTCAATAGTGTCCATGTGAGATGATATGATAGAGAAATATAGTGTGCACAACGGTGAAGTCGATGTATCTTCATTTGCCTATTGTACTCGTTATATTCCCTTCAAAGTTATTTTATACGGTCATTGCAATCGTTTCTGCTTCAACTGTATGCATGTCAGATGCTAGACTGCAGAGTTACAGTGTAAACAAAGTCGAAGTCGAAGTTTCTTGTTCTGCGACCTGTATGCGTTATAACCGCTTGGAAGTCGTCTTATATTGTCAATGCGAACTTGTCTGTTTCAATAGTGTTCATGTGAGATGATAGGATATATGGTGTGTACGACGATGAAGTCGTTGTATCCCCATTTGCCTATTGTACTCGTTATATACCCTTAGTAGTCGTCTCATACGGTCACTGCCATCGTATATGCTCCAACTGTATGCATGTCAGATGCTAGACTGCAGAGTTACTGTGTAAACATAGTCGAAGTCGAAGTTTCTTGACCTGCAAGCTGTGTGCTTCATACCAGCTCAGGAGTCGTCTATATGGTCATGTGAACTTGTCTAATTCAATATTGTCCATGTGAGATGATAGGATAGAAATATAAGAGTGTGCACAACGATGAAGTCGATGAATCCCCACTTGCCTGTTTTACTCGCTATATATCTTTCAAAGTCGTCCAATATGGTCATTGTTGTCGTATCTGCTTCAACTGTATGCATGTCAGATGTTATACTGCAGAGTTACAGTGTAAACATAGTCGAGATTTCTTGAACTGCAATATGTGTGCGTTATACCTGCTTGGAAGTCGTCTTACATGGTCATTGCGAACTAGTCTGCTTCAGCAGTGTCCATGTGAAATGATTGGATAGATAGATATAGTGTGCACAACGATGAAGTCGATGTATCTTCATTTGCTCATTGTACCCGTTATAAACCCTTCGAAGTAGTCTTATACGGTCACTGCAATCGTTCCTGCATCAACTGTATGCATGTCAGATGCTAGACTGCAGGGTTACAATGTAAACAAAGTCAAAGTCGAAGTTTCTTGTTCTGCAGACTTTGTGCGTTATAGTCGCTTGGAAGTCGTCTCATATGGTCAATGCGAACTTGTCTGCTCCAATAGTGTCAGAGTGAGATGACAGGATAGAGAGATATAGTGTGCACATCGATGGAGTCGATGTATCTTCATTTGCCTATTTTTCTCGTTATATACCCTTCAGAGTCGTCTTATACTGTCACTGCCATCGTATCTGCTTCAACTGTATGCATGTCAGATGCTAGACTGCAGAGTTACAGTGTAAACATAGTCGGAGTTTCTTGTTCTACAAGCTGTGTGCGTTAAACCCGCTCAAAAGTCGTCTTATATGGTCAATGCAAACTTGTCTGCTTCATTATTGGCAATGTAACATGATTGGATAGAGAGATATAGTGTGCACAATGATGAAGTCGATGTATCTTCATTTGCCTATTGTACTCATTATATACCATTTTATGTCGACTGATACGGTCAATGCAATCGTACATGCTTCATCTGTATGCATGTCAGATGCTAGACTGCAGAGTAACAGTGTGAACATATTCGAAGTTACTTGTTCTGCGAGCTGTGTGCGTTATACCTGCTTGAATGTCGTCTCATATGGGCATCGGGAACTCGACTGCTTCAATTGTATCCATGTGAGTTGAAAGAGTGTGCACCCTGATGAAGTCGATGTTTCTTCATCTGCCTATTGTACTCGCAATATACCCTTCAAAGTCGTCTTATATGGTCACTACGATCATATCTGCTTCAACTGTTTGCATGTCAGATGCTAGACTGCAGAGTGACAGTGTAAACATGGACGACGTCAAAGTTTCTTGTTCTGCAAGCTGTGTGCGTTATACCTGCCTGGAAGTCTTCTCTTATGGTCATTGCGAACTTGTCTGCTTCGATAGTGTCCATGTGAAATGATAGGATAGAGATATATAGTGTGTACGACGATGAAGTCGTTGTATCCCCATTTGCCTATTGTACTCGTTATATACTCTTAGTAGTCGTCTCATACGGTCACTGCCATCGTATTATTGCTTCAACTGTATGCATGTCAGATGCTAGACTGCAGAGTTACTGTGTTAACATAGTCGAAGTCGAAGTTTCTTGACCTGCAAGCTGTGTGCTATATACCAGCTCAGGAGTCGTCTTCATGGTCATGTGAACTTGTCTGCTTCAATATTGTCCATGTGAGTTGATAGGATAGAAATATAATAGTGTGCACAACGATGAAGTCGATATATCCCTACTTGCCTTTTTTACTCGCTATATATCCTTCAAAGTCGTCTAATATGGTCACTGTTGTCGTATCTGCTTCAACTGTATGCATGTCAGATGTTATACTGCAGAGTTACAATGTAAACATAGTCGAAGTCGAGATTTCTTGTTCTGCAAGATATGTGCGCTATACCTGCTTGGAAGTCGTCTTATATGGTCATTGCGAACTAGTCTGCTTCAACAGTGTCAATGTGAAATGATAGATAGATATAGTGTTCACAACGATGAAGTCGATGTATCTTCATTTGCCTATTGTACCCGTTATAAACCATTCAAAGTCGTCTTATGCGATCACTGCGATCGTTGCTGCATCATTTGTATGCATGTCAGAGTTATAGTGTAAACATGGTCGTAGTAGAATTTACTTGTTTTGCACGTTGTGTGCGTTATGCTTGGCAGTCGTATCATGCGGGCATCGCGAACTCGTCCGCTTCAATAGTATCCATGTGAAATGATATGATAGAGAGATAGCGTGTGCACACCGATGAAGTCGATGTATCTTTATATGCCCATTGTACTTGCTACATACCCTCCAAAGTCGTCTTATGTCACTACGATCATATCTGCTTCAACTGTATGCATGCCAGATGCTAGTCTGCAGAGTTACAGTGTGAACACAGTCAAAGTCGAAGTTTCTTGTTCTGCAAGCTGTGTGCGTTATGCCTGCTTGGAAGTCGTCTCATATGGTCATTGCGGACTTGTTTGCTCCAATAGTGTCCATGTGAAATGATAGGATAGAGAGATATAGTATGCACAACGATTAAGTCGATGTATCATCATTTGCCTATTGTACTCGTTATAAACCCTCCAAAATCGTCTCATACGGTCACTGCCATCGTATCTTTTTCAACTGTATACATGTCAGATGCCAGAATGCAGAGTTACAATGTAAACATAGTCAAAGACGAAGTTTCTTGTTCTGCAGACTTTGTGCGTTATAGTCGCTCGGAAGTCGTCTTATATGATCAATGCGAACTTGTCTGCTTCAATGGTGTCAATGTGAGATGACAAGATAGAGAGAGATAGTGTGCACAACGTTGAAGTCGATGTATCTTCATTTGCCCATTGTAATCGTTATATACCCTTCAGAGTCGTCTTATACGGTCACTGCAATCGTGTCTGCTTCGACTGTATGCATGTCAGATGCTAGACTGCAGAGTTACAGTGTAAACATAGTCGGAGTCGAAGTTTCTTGTTCTGCAATTTGTGTGCGTTATACCCACTTGGAAGTCGTCTTATATGGTCATTGCGAACTTGTCTGCTTCAATAGTGACCATGTAAGATGATAGGATAGAGGGATAAAGTGTGCACAACGAAGAAGTCGATGTAACTCCATTTGCATATCGTACCCGTTATAAACCTCTCGAAAACGTCTTGAACGGTCACTGCAATCGTATCTGCTTCAACTGTATGCATGTCAGATTCTAGACTGCAGAGTCACATTGTAAACATAGTCAAAGTCGAAGTTTCTTGTTCTGCAAGTTGTGTGCGTTGTACCCGCTTAGAAGTTGTCTCATATGGGCATTGCGAACCCCGCTGTTTCAATAGTATCCATGTGAGATGATAGAATAGAGAGATACAGAGTTCGCACCGATAAAGTCGGAATATCTTCATTTGCCTGTTGTACTCGTTATAATTATTCCACACAGAGTTAACTTATATGGTCAGTGAGATGGTATCTGCCCTAACTGTATGCATGTTAGAAGCAAGAAAGCAGAGTCCCGGTGTGAAAATAGTCGAAGTTGTATTTTCTGCCTGTTGTGTGAGTTATACTTGCTTCGATGTCGTCTTATATGGTCTTTGCGATCTATTCTGTACCGAAAGTATATATGTGAAATGATCGAAAAGAGAGATACAGTGTGCGCACCAAAGAAGTCGATGAATCTTCATTCGCCTGTTGCACTCGTTATATACCACACTGACTCAACTCATATGGCCAGTAAGATGGTATCTGCCCCAACTGTATGCATGTCAGGAGCTAGAAAGCAGAGTATCAGTGTGAACATAGTCGGAGTTTTTTTTTCTGCCTGTTGTGTGAGTTCCACCTGCTTCGATGTCGTCTTCTTTGCGATCTAATCTGCTTTGATAGTTTCCATGTGAGATGAATGGAGAGATAAAGTGTGCACACCGATGGAGTCGATGTATCCCCATCTGCCTATTGTACTCGTTAAATACCCTTCAAAGTCATTCTTTATGGTCAGTGCGATCTAATATGCCACAACTGTATGCATGTCAGAAGCTTGAATGCAGGCCCCAGAGTGAACATAGTCGAAGTTTCTTGTTCGGCCTGTTATGTGCGTTATACCCGCTTGAATGTCGTTTTATATGGTCCTTGTCAACATATTTGCATCAATTGTATCGTGGGATGATGAACTACTGATATACAGTGTACTCACCAATGATGTCGTTGTATCTTCATTCGCCTGTTGTACTCGTTATATTCCTTTCAAAGTCGACTTTTATGGTCAGTGCAATTGTATGAAAGTCAAATACTTGGATAAAGAGTTACAGTGTAAACATACCCGAAGTTTCTCATTCTGGATGTTGTTATCGTAAGAATCGCTTCGATGTCGTCTCATATGATATTCGCGATCTATCCTGCTTCAATAGTATCCATGTGAGATGATAGAATAGAGAGATACAGAGTTCGCACCGATGAAGTCGAAGTATCTTCATTTGCCTGTTGTACTCGTTATATACCACACAGAGTCAACTTATATGGTCAGTGGGATGGTATCTAATCCAAATGTATGCATGTTAGGTGCAAGAGAGCAGAGTCCCAGTGTGAAAATAGTCGAAGTTTCATTTTCTGCCTGTTTTCCATGTGCGATGATGGAATGAAGAGAAACAGTGTGCACAGTGATGAAGTCGATGTATCCTCATCTGCCTGTTGTTCTCGTCGAATACCCTTCAAAGTCATACTATATGGTCGGTGCGATCTTATCTCCCCCAAGTGTATGCAAGTCAGGAGCTGGAATGCAGGCCCCAGAGTAAACATAGTCGAAGTGAAGTTTCTTGTTCTGCAAACTGTGTGCGTTATACCCGCATGGATGTCGTCTCATATGGTCAATGCGAACTTGTTTGCACCGATAGTGTCCATGTGAGGTGAGAGGATACAGATATATAGGGTGTACGACGATGAAGTCGATGTATTCCCATTTGCCTATTGTACTCGTTATATACCCTTCAGAGTCGTCTCATACGGTCACTGCCATCGTATCTGCTTCAACTGTATGCATGTCAGATGCTGGACTGCAGAGTTACAGTGAAAACATAGTCAAAGTCGGAGTTTCTTGTTCTACAAGCTGTGTGCGGTATACCCGCTCAAAAGTCGTCTTATATGGTCGATGCAACTTGTCTGCTTCAATATTGGCAATGTAACATGATTGGATAGAGAGATATAGTGTGCACAATGATGAAGTCGATGTATCTTCATTTGCCTATTGTACTCATTATAGGATGGAACTGTTGATTTCCTTAACTTAGACAGTCGTCTAATCCTCTCCTGTACTCGTTATATACCATTATTTTTATGTCGACTTATACGGTCAATGCAATCGTACATGCTTCATCTGTATGCATGTCAGATGCTAGACTGCAGAGTTACAGTGTGAACATATTCGAAGTTACTTGTTCTGCGAGCTGTGTGCGTTATACCTGCTTGAATGTCGTCTAATATGGGCATCGGGAACTCGACTGCTTCAATAGTATCCATGTGAGTTGATAGGTTAGAGAAATAGAGTGTGCACCCTGATGAAGTCGATGTTTCTTCATCTGCCTATTGTACTCGCAATATACCCTTCAAAGTCGTCTTATATGGTCACTACGATCATATCTGTTCATCTGTATGCATGTCAGATGCTAGACTGCAGAGTGACAGTGTAAAAATGGACGACGTCAAAGTTTCTTGTTCTGTAAGCTGTGTGCGTTATACCTGCCTGGAAGTCGTCCCGTATGGTCATTGCGAACTTGTCTGCTTCAATAGTGTCCATGTGAGATGATATGATAGAAATATATTAGTGTGCACATCGATGAAGTCGATATATCCCCACTTGCCTTTTTTACTCGCTATATATCCTTCAAAGTCGTCTAATATGGTCACTGTTGTCGTATCTGCTTCAACTGTATGCATGTCAGATGTTATACTGCAGAGTTACAGTGTAAACATAGTCAAAGTCGAGATTTCTTGTTCTGCAAGATGTGTGCGCTATACCTGCTTGGAAGTCGTCTTATATGGTCATTGCGAACTAGTCTGCTTCAACAGTGTCCATGTGAAATGATTGGATAGATAGATATGGTGTGCACAACGATGAAGTCGATGTATCTTCATTTGCCTATTGTACCCGTTATAAACCCATCGAAGTCGTCTTATACGGTCACTGCAATCGTTCCTGCATCAACTGTATGTATGTCAGATGCTAGACTGCAGAGTTACAGTGTGAACATAGTCGAAGTTGAAGTTTCTTGTTCTGCAAGTTGTGTGCGTTATACTCGCATTGGAGTCGCCTCATATGGGCATTTTGAACTAGTCTGCTTCTATAGTGACCATGTTAGATGATATGATAGAGAGATATATTGTGCACGACGATTAAGTCGATGTATCTTCATTTGCCTATTGTACCCGTTAATTTTCTTGTTTCGCATGTTGTGTGCGTTAAACCCGCTTGGCAGTCGTATCATGAGGGCATCGCGATTTCGTCCGCTTCAATAGTATCCATGTGAAATGACATGATAGAGAGATAGCGTGTGCACACCGATGAAGTCGATGTATCTTTATCTGCCCATTGTACTTGCTATTTACCCTCCAAAATCGTCTTATGTCACTACGATCATATCTGCTTCAACTGTATGCATGCCAGATGCTAGTCTGCAGAGTTACAGTGTTAACACAGTCAGAGTCGAAGTTTCTTGTTCTGCAAGCTGTGTGCGTTATGCCTGCTTGGAAGTCGTCTCATATGGTCATTGCGGACTTGTTTGCTTCAATAGTGTCCATGTGAAATGATAGGATAGAGAGATATAGTATGCACAACGATTAAGTCGATGTATCTTCATTTGCCTATTGTACTCTTTATATACCATTCAAAATCGTCTCATACGGTCACTGCCATCGTATCTTTCCCAACTGTATACATGTCAGATGCCAGAATGCAGAGTCACAATGTAAACATAGTCAAAGACGAAGTTTCTTGTTCTGCAGACTTTGTGCGTTATAGTCGCTCGAAAGTCGTCTCATATGATCAATGCGTACTTGTCTGCTTCAATGGTGTCAATGTGAGACGACAGGATAGAGATAGATAGTGTGCACATCGATGGAGTCGATGTATCTTCATTTGCCTATTGTACTCGTTATATACCCTTCAGAGTCGTCTCATACGGTCACTGCAATCGTATCGGCATTGACTGTATGCATATCAGATGCTAGACTTCAGAGTTACAGTGTAAACATAGTCGAAGTTGAAGTTTGTTTTTCTGCAAACTGTGTGCGTTATACTCGCTCTGAAGTCGTCTTATATGGTCAAAGCGAACTTGCCTGCTTCAATAGTGTCCATGTGAGGTGATAGGATAGAGGTATATAGTGTGTACGACGATGATGTCGATGTATCCCCATTTACCTATTGTACTCGTTAAATATCCTTCAGAGTCGTCTTATACTGTCACTGCAATCGTATCTGCTTCAACTGTATGCATGTCAGATGCTAGACTGCAGAGTTACAGTGTAAACATAGTCGGAGTTTCTTGTTCTACAAGCTGTGTGCGTTATACCAGCTCAAAAGTCGTCTTATATGGTCAATGCAAACTTGTCTGCTTCAATATTGTCCATGTGAGATGATAGGATAGAAATATAATAGTGTGCACAATGATGAAGTCGATGTATCTTCATTTGCCTATTGTACTAATTATATACCATTTTATGTCGACTAATACGGTCGATGCAATCGTACATGCTTCATCTGTATGCATGTCAGATGCTAGACTGCAGAGTTACAGTGTGAACATATTCGAAGTTACTTGTTCTGCGAGCTGTGTGCGTTATACCTGCTTGAATGTCGTCTCATATGGGCATCGGGAACTCGACTGCTTCAATTGTATCCATGTGAGTTGATAGAGTGTGCACTCTGATGAAGTCGATGTTTCTTCATCTGCCTATTGTACTCGCAATATACCCTTCAAAGTCGTCTTATATGGTCACTACGATCATATCTGCTTCAACTGTATGCATGTCAGATGCTAGACTGCAGGGTGACAGGGTAAACATGGACGACGTCAAAGTTTCTTGTTCTGCAAGCTGTGTGCGTTATACCTACCTGGAAGTCGTCTCGTATGGTCATTGCGAACTTGTCTGCTTCAATAGTGTCCATGTGAAATGATAGGATAGAGATATATAGTGTGTACGACGATGAAGTCGTTGTATCCTCATTTGCCTATTGTACTCGTTATATACCCTTAGTAGTCGTCTCATACGGTCACTGCCATCGTATATGCTTCAACTGTATGCATGTCAGATGCTAGACTGCAGAGTTACTGTGTAAACATAGTCGAAGTCGAAGTTTCTTGACCTGCAAGCTGTGTGCTTTATACCAGCTCAGGAGTCGTCTTTATGGTCATGTGAACTTGTCTGCTTCAATATTGTCCATGAGAGATGATAGGATAGAAATATAATAGTGTGCACAACGATGAAGTCGATATATCCCCACTTGCCTTTTTTACTCGCTATATATCCTTCAAAGTCGTCTAATATGGTCACTGTTGTCGTATCTGCTTCAACTGTATGCATGTCAGATGTTATACTGCAGAGTTACAATGTAAACATAGTCAAAGTCGAGATTTTTTGTTCTGCAAGATGTGTGCGCTATACCTGCTTGGAAGTCGTCTTATATGGTCATTGCGAACTAGTCTGCTTCAACAGTGTCCATGTAAAATGATAGATAGATATAGTGTGCACAACGATGAAGTCGATGTATCTTCATTTGCTCATTGTACCCGTCATAAACCATTCAAAGTCGTCTTATGCGATCACTGCGATCGTTGCTGCATCATTTGTATGCATGTGAGAGTTATAGTGTGAACATGGTCGTAGTAGAATTCACTTGTTTTGCACGTTGTGTGCGTTATACCCGCTTGACAGTCGTATCATGCGGGCATCGCGAACTCGTCCGCTTCAATAGTATCCATGTGAAATGATATGATAGAGAGATAAAGTGTGCACAACGAAGAAGTCGATGTAACTCCATTTGCATATCGTACCCGTTTTAAACCTCTCGAAAACGTCTTACACGGTCACTGCAGTCGTATCTGCTTCAACTGTATGCATGTCAGATTCTAGACTGCAGAGTCACAGTGTAAACATAGTCAAAGTCGAAGTTTCTTGTTCTGCAAGTTGTGTGCGTTGTACCCGCTTAGAAGTTGTCTCATATGGGCATTGCGAACCCCGCTGTTTCAATAGTATCCATGTGAGATGATAGAATAGAGAGATACAGAGTTCGCACCGATAAAGTCGGAGTATCTTCATTTGCCTGTTGTACTCGTTATAATTATACCACACAGAGTTAACTTATATGGTCAGTGAGATGGTATCTGCCCTAACTGTATGCATGTTAGAAGCAAGAAAGCAGAGTCCCGGTGTGAAAATAGTCGAAGTTTTATTTTCTGCCTGTTGTGTTAGTTATACTTGCTTCGATGTCGTCTTATATGGTCTTTGCGATCTATTCTGTTCCGAAAGTATATATGTGGAATGATCTAAAAGAGAGATAGAGTGTGCGCACCAATGAAGTCGATGAATCTTCATTCGCCTGTTGCACTCGTTATATACCACACTGAGTCAACTCATATGGCCAGTAAGATGGTATCTGCCCCAACTGTATGCATGTCAGGAGCTAGAAAGCAGAGTATCAGTGTGAACATAGTCGGAGTTTTTTTTTTCTGCCTGTTGTGTGAGTTTCACCTGCTTCGATGTCGTCTTATATGGTCCTTGCGATCTAATCTGCTTTGATAGTTTCCATGTGGGATGCATGAAGAGACACAGTGTGCACACCGATGGAGTCGATGTATCCCCATCTGCCTATTGTACTCGTTAAATACCCTTCAAAGTCATTCTATATGGTCAGTGCGATCTGATATGCCACAACTGTATGCATGTCAGAAGCTTGAATGCAGGCCCCAGAGTGAACATAGTCGAAGTTTCTTGTTCGGCCTGTTATGTGCGTTATACCCGCTTGAATGTCATTTTATATGGTCCTTGTCAACATATTTGCTTCAATAGTATCGTTGTGGGATGATAAACTACTGATATACAGTGTACTCACCAATGATGTCGTTGTATCTTCATTCGCCTGTTGTACTCGTTATATTCCTTTCAAAGTCGACATTTATGGTCAGTTCAATTGTATGAAAGTCAAATACTTGGATCGTATATGCTTCAACTGTATGCATGTCAGATGCTAGACTGCAGAGTAACTATGTAAACATAGTCGAAGTCGAAGCTTGTTGACCTGCAAGCTGTGTGCTTTATACCAGGAGTCGTCTATATGGTCATGTGAACTTGTCTGCTTCAATATTGTCCATGTGATGAAGTCGATATATCTCCACTTGCCTTTTTTACTCGCTATATATCCTTCAAAGTCGTCTAATATGGTCACTGTTGTCGTATCTGCTCCAACTGTATGCATGTCAGATGTTATACTGCAGAGTTACAGTGTAAACATAGTCAAAGTCGAGATTTCTTGTTCTGCAAGATGTGTGCGTTATACCTGCTTGGAAGTCGTCTTATATGGTCATTGCGAACTAGTCTGCTTCAACAGTGTCCATGTGAAATGATTGGATAGATAGATATAGTGTGCACAACGATGAAGTCGATGTATCTTCATTTGCCTATTGTACCCGTTATAAACCCTTCGAAGTCGTCTTATACGGTCACTGCAATCGTTCCTGCATCAACTGTATGTATGTCAGATGCTAGACTGCATAGTTACAGTGTGAACATAGTCGAAGTTGAAGTTTCTTGTTCTGCAAGTTGTGTGCGTTATACTCGCATTGGAGTCGTCTCATATGGGCATTTTGAACTAGTCTGCTTCTAAAGTGACCATGTTAGATGATATGATAGAGAGATATATTGTGCACGACGATTAAGTCGATGTATCTTCATTTGCCTATTGTACCCGTTATGAACCATTCAAAGTCGTCTTATGCGATCACTGCGATCGTTGCTGCATCAACTGTATGCATGTCAGAGTTATAGTGTAAACATGGTCGTAGTAGAATTTTCTTGTTTTGCAAGTTGTGTGCGTTATACCCGCTTGGCAGTCGTATCATGAGGGCATCGCGAACTCGTCCGCTTCAATAGTATCTATGTGAAATGATATGATAGAGAGATAGCGTGTGCACACCGATGAAGTCGATGTATCTTTATCTGCCCATTGTACTTGCTATATACCCTCCAAAGTCGTCTTATGTCACTACGATCATATATGCTTCAACTGTATGGTGCCAGATGCTAGTCTGCAGAGTTACAGTGTGAACACAGTCAAAGTCGAAATTTCTTGTTCTGCAAGCTGTGTGCGTTATGCCTGCTTGAAAGTCGTCTCATATGGTCATTGCGGACTTGTTTGCTTCGATAGTGTCCATGTGAAATGATAGGATAGAGAGATATAGTATGCACAACGTTTAAGTCGATGTATCTTCATTTGCTTATTGTACCCGTTATATACCCTCCAAAATCGTCTGATACGGTCACTGCCATCATATCTTCCCCAACTGTATACATGTCAGATGCCAGAATGCAGAGTTACAATGTAAACATAGTCTAAGACGAAGTTCCTTGTTCTGCAGACTTTGTGCGTTATAGTCGCTCGGAAGTCGTCTCATATGATCAATGCGAACTCGTCTGCTTCAATGGTGTCAATGTGAGATGACAGGATAGAGAGAGATAGTGTGCACAACGTTAGAGTCGATGTATCTTCATTTGCCTATTGTACTCGTTATATACCCTTCAGAGTCGTCTTATACGGTCACTGCAATCTTTTTTGCTTTGACTGTATGCATGTCAGATGCTAGACTTCAGAGTTACAGTGTAAACATAGTCGAAGTTGAAGTTTGTTATTCTGCAAACTGTGTGCGTTATACTCGCTTTGAAGTCGTCTTATATGGTCAATGCGAACTTGCCTGCTTCATTAGTGTCCATGTGAGGTGATAGGATAGAGTTATATAGTGTGTACGACGATGATGTCGATGTATCCCCATTTGCCTATTGTACTCGTTGAATACCCTTCAGAGTCGTCTCATACGGTCACTGCCATCGTATCTGCTTTAACTGTATGCATGCCAGATGCTAGACTGCAGAGTTACAGTGTAAACATAGGCGAAGTCGAAGTTTCTTGTTCTGCAAGTTGTGTGCGTTATACCCACTTGGAAGTCGTCTTATATGGTCATTGCGAACTTGTCTGCTCCAATAGTGACCATGTAAAATGATAGGATAGAGAGATAAAGTGTGCACAACGAAGAAGTCGATGTAACTTCATTTGCATATCGTACCCGTTATAATTGTATGCATGTCAGATTCTACACTGCAGAGTCACAGTGTAAACATAGTCAAAGTCGAAGTTTCTTGTTCTGCAAGTTGTGTGCGTTGTACCCGCTTAGAAGTTGTCTCATATGGGCATTGCGAACCCCGCTGTTTCAATAGTATCCATGTGAGATGATAGAATAGAGAGATACAGAGTTCGCACCGATAAAGTCGGAGTATCTTCATTTGCCTGTTGTACTCGTTATAATTATACCACACAGAGTTAACTTATATGGTCAGTGAGATGGTATCTGCCCTAACTGTATGCATGTTAGAAGCAAGAAAGCAGAGTCCCGGTGTGAAAGTAGTCGAAGTTGTATTTTCTGCCTGTTGTGTAAGTTATACTTGCTTCGATGTCGTCTTATATGGTCTTTGCGATCTATTCTGTACCGGAAGTATATATGTGAAATGATCGAAAAGAGAGATACAGTGTGCGCACCAAAGGAGTCGATGAATCTTCATTCGCCTGTTGCACTCGTTATATACCACACTGAGTCAACTCATATGGCCAGTAAGATGGTATCTGCCCCAACTGTATGCATGCCAGGAGCTAGAAAGCAGAGTATCAGTGTGAACATAGTCGGAGTTTTTTTTTCTGCCTGTTGTGTGAGTTCCACCTGCTTCGATGTCGTCTTCTTTGCGATCTAATCTGCTTTGATAGTTTCCATGTGAGATGAATGAAGAGATAAAGTGTGAACACCGATGGAGTCGATGTATCCCCATCTGCCTATTGTACTCGTTAAATACCCTACAAAGTCATTCTTCATGGTCAGTGCGATCTAATATGCCACAACTGTATGCATGTCAGAAGCTTGAATGCAGGCCCCAGAGTGAACATTGTCGAAGTTTCTTGTTCGGCCTGTTATGTGCGTTATACCCGCATGAATGTCGTTTTATATGGTCCTTGTCAACATATTTGCATCAATTGTATCGTGGGATGATGAACTACTGATATACAGTGTACTCACCAATGATGTCGTTGTATCTTCATTCGCCTGTTGTACTCGTTATATTCCTTTCAAAGTCGACTTGTATGGTCAGTGCAACTGTAGAAAGTCAAATACTTGGATAAAGAGTTACAGTGTAAACATATCCGAAGTTTCTCATTCTGGATGTTGTTATCGTAAAAATCGCTTCGATGTCGTCTCATATGATATTCGCGATCTATCCTGCTTCAATAGTATCCATGTGAGATGATAGATTAGAGAGATACAGAGTTCGCACCGATGAAGTCGAAGTATCTTCATTTGCCTGTTGTACTCGTTATATACCACACAGAGTCAACTTATATGGTCAGTGGAATGGTATCTAAACCAACTGTATGCATGTTAGGAGCAAGAGAGCAGAGCCCAGTGTGAAAATAGTCGAAGTTTCATTTTCTGCCTGTTTTCCATGTGCGATGATGGAATGAAGAGAAACAGTGTGCACAGTGATGAAGTCGATGTATCCTTATCTGCCTGTTGTTCTTGTCGAATACCCTTCAAAGTCATACTATATGGTCGGTGCGATCTTATCTCCCCCAAGTGTATGCAAGTCAGGAGCTGGAATGCAGGCCCCAGAGTAAACATAGTCGAAGTGAAGTTTCTTGTTCTGCAAACTGTGTGCGTAATACCCGCATGGATGTCGTCTCATATGGTCAATGCGAACTTGTTCGCACCGATAGTGTCCATGTGAGGTGAGAGGATACAGATATATAGGGTGTACGACGATGAAGTCGATGTATTCCCATTTGCCTATTGTACCCGTTATATACCCTTCAGAGTCGTCTCATACGGTCACTGCCATCGTATCTGCTTCAACTGTATGTATGTCAAATGTTATATTGCAGAGTTACAGTGTAAACATAGTCGAAGTCGAAGTTTCTTGTTCTGCAAGCTGTGTGCGTTACATGTGTACATAGAAGTCGTCTCATATGGTCATTGCGAACTTGTCTGTTTCAATAGTGTCCATGTAAGATGATAGGATAGAGAGATTTCGTTTGCACAACGATGAAGTCGATGTAGCTTCATTTGTCTATTTTACTCGTTATATACCCTTCGAAGTCGTCTCATACGGATACCGTCATCGTATCTGCTTCGACTGTATATATGTCTGATTCTAGACTGCAGAGTTACAGTGTGAACATAGTCGGAGTCGAAGTTTCTTGTTCTGCAAGCTGTGTGCGTTATTTCTGCTCAAAACTCGTCTTATATGGTCACTGCTATCGTATCTGCTCCAACTGTATGCATGTAAGATGCTAGATGGCAGAGTTACAGTGTGAAAATGGTCGAAGTCGAAGTTTCTTGTTGTGCAAGTTGTTTACGTTTTTCCCGCTTGGGAGTCGTCTCATATGGGCATTGCGAACTCGTCTGCTCCAATAGTATCCATGTGAGATGACAGGATAGAGAGATGAAGTCGATGTATCTTCATTTCCCTATTGTACTCGTTATATACCCTTCGAAGTCGTCTCATACAGATACCGTCATCGTATCTGTTTCAACGGTATGCATGTCAGATTCTAGACTGCTGAGTTACAGTGTGAACATAATCAAAGTCGAAACCCTTACTGTATGCTAGAAGCAAGAAAGCAGAGTCCCGGTGTGAAAATAGTCGAAGTTTTATTTTCTGCCTGTTGTGTGAGTTATACTTGCTTCGATGTCGTCTTATATGGTCTTTGCGATTTATTCTATTCCGAAAGTATCAATGTGAAATGATCGAAAAGAGAGATACAGTGTGCGCACCAATGAAGTCGATGAATCTTCATTTGCCTGTTGCACTCGTTATATACCACACTGAGTCAACTCATATAACCAGTAAGATGGTATCTGCCCTAAATGTATGCATGTCATGCATACAGTTAGGTATGGTATGCTGCTAGAAAGCAGAGTATCAGTGTGAACTAAGTCGGAGTTTTTTTTTCTGCCTGTTGTTTAAGTTTCACCTGCTTCGATGTCGTCTTATATGGTCTTTGCGATCTAATCTGCTTTGATAGTTTCCATGCGAGATGAATGAAGAGATACAGTGTGCACACCGATGGAGTCGATGTATCCCCATCTGCCTATTGTACTCGTTGAATACCCTTCAAAGTCATTCTATTTGGTCAGTGCGATCTGTTATGCCACAACTGTATGCATGTCAGAAGCTTGAATGCAGGCCCCAGAGTGAACATAGTCGAAGTTTCTTGTTCGGCCTGTTATGTGCGTTATACCCGCTTGAATGTCGTTTTATATGGTCCTTGTCAAAATATTTGCTTCAATAGTATCGTTGTGGGATGATAAACATCTGATATACAGTGTACTCACCAATGATGTCGTTGTATCTTCATTCGCCTGTTGTACTCGTTATATTCCTTTCAAAGTCGACTTTTATGGTCAGTGCATTTGTATGAAAGTCAGATATTCGAATATGGAGTTACAGTGTAAACACACTCGGAGTTTCTCATTCTGGATGTTGATATCGTTAGAATCGCTTCGATGTCGTCTCATATGGTATTTGCGATCTATTCTGCTTCAGTAGTATCCATGTGAGATGATAGAATAGAGAGATACAGAGTTCGCACCGATGAAGTCGAAGTATCTTCATTTGCCTGTTGTACTCGTTTTAAACCACACAGAGTCAACTTATATGGTCAGTGAGATGGAATCTGCCCCAACTTTATGCATGTTAGAGGCAAGAGAGTCCCAGTGTGAAAATAGTCAAAGTTTCATTTTCTGCCTGTTTTCCATGTGCGATGATGGAATGAAGAGACACAGTGTGCACAGTGATGAAGTCGATCTGCCTGTTGTTCTCGTCGAATATCCTTCAGAGTCATACTATATGGTCGGTGCGATCTTATCTCCCACAAGTGTATGCAAGTCAGAAGCTGGAATGCAGGCCCTAGAGTAAACATAGTCGAAGTGAAGTTTCTTGTTCTGCAAACTGTGTTCGTTATACCCGCTTGGATGTTGTCTTATATGGTCAATGCGAACTTGTTTGCACCGATAGTGTCCATGTAAGGTGATAGGATACAGATATATAGGGTGTACGACGATGAAGTCGATGTATTCCCATTTGCCTATTGTACCCGTTTTATACCCTTCAAAAACGTCTCATACGGTCACTGCCATCGTACCTGCTTCAACTGTATGCATGTCAGATGCTGGACTGCAGAGTTACAGTGAAAACATAGTCGAAGTCGAAGTTTCTTGTTCTGCAAGCTGTGTGCGTTACATGTGTACATAGAAGTCGTCTCATATGGTCATTGCGAACTTGTCTGTCTCAATAGTGTCCATGTAAGATGATAGGATAGAGAGATTTCGTTTGCACAACGATGAAGTCGATGTAGCTTCATTTTTCTATTTTACTCGTTATATACCCTTCGAAGTCGTCTCATACGGATACCGTTATCGTATCTGCTTCGACTGTATGCATGTCTGATTCTAGACTGCAGAGTTACAGTGTGAACATGGTCTGAGTCGAAGTTTCTTGTTCTGCAAGCTGTGTGCGTTATTTCTGCTCAAAACTCGTCTTTTATGGTCACTGCTATCGTATCTGCTCCAACTGTATGCATGTAAGATGCTAGATGGCAGAGTTACAGTGTGAAAATGGTCGAAGTTTCTTGTTGTGCAAGTTGTTCACGTTTTTTCCGCTTGGAAGTCGTCTCATATGGGCATTGCGAACTCGTCTGCTCCAATAGTATCCATGTGAGATGACAGGATAAAGAGATTAAGTGTGCACAACGATGAAGTCGATGTATCTTCATTTGCCTATTGTACTCGTTATATACCCTTCGAAGTCGTCTCATACAGATACCGTCATCGTATCTGTTTCAACGGTATGCATGTCAGATTCTAGACTGCAGAGTAACAGTGTGAACATAGTCGAAGTCGAAGCCCTAACTGTATGTTACATACAGTGTACTCACCAATGATGTCGTTGTATCTCCATTCGCCAGTTGTACTCGTTATATTCCTTTCAAAGTCGACTTTTATGGTCAGTGCATTTGTATGAAAGTCAGATATTTGAATGTGGAGTTACAGTGTAAACACACTCGGAGTTTCTCATTCTGGATTTTGATATCGTTAGAATCGCTTCGATGTCGTCTCATATGGTATTTGCGATCTATTCTGCTTCAGTAGTATCCATGTGAGATGATAGAATAGGGAGATACAGAGTTCGCACCGATGAAGTCGAAGTATCTTCATTTGCCTGTTGTACTCGTTTTAAACCACACAGAGTCAATTTATATGGCCAGTGAGATGGAATCTGCCCCAACTTCATGCATGTAAGGGGCAAGAGAGCAGAGTCCCAGTGTGAGAATAGTCAAAGTTTCATTTTCTGCCTGTTTTCCATGTGCGATGATGTAATGAAGAGACACAGTGTGCACAGTGATGAAGTCGATGTATCCTCATCTGCCTGTTGTTCTCGTCGAATACCCTTCAGAGTCATACTATATGGTCGGTGCGATCTTATCTCCCACAAGTGTATGCAAGTCAGAAGCTGGAATGCAGGCCCTAGAGTAAACATAGTCGAAGTGAAGTTTCTTGTTCTGCAAACTGTGTGCGTTATACCCGCTTGGATGTTGTCTCATATGGTCAATGCGAACTTGTTTGCACCGATAGTGTCCATGTAAGGTGAGAGGATACAGATATATAGGGTGTACGACGATGAAGTCGATGTATTCCCATTTGCCTATTGTACCCGTTATATACCCTTCGAAAACGTCTCATACGGTCACTGTCATCGTACCTGCTTCAACTGTATGCATGTCAGATGCTGGACTGCAGAGTTACAGTGAAAACATAGTCAAAGTCGGAGTTTCTTGTTCTATAAGCTGTGTGCGTTATACCCGCTCAAGAGTCGTCTTATATGGTCAATTCAAACTTGTCTGCTTCAATATTGGCAAGGTAACATTATTGGATAGAGAGATATAGTGTGCACAATGATGAAGTCGATGTATCTTCATTTGCCTATTGTACTCATTATATACCATTTTATGTCGACTTATACGGTCAATGCAATCGTATATGCTTCATCTGTATGCAAGTCAGATGCTGGACTGCAGAGTAACAGTGTGAACATATTCGAAGTTACTTGTTCTGGGAGCTGTGTGCGTTATACCTGCTTGAATGTCGTCTCATATGGGCATCAGGAACTCGACTGCTTCAATAGTATCCATGTGAGTTGATAGGATAGAGATATAGAGTGTGCACCCTGATGAAGTCGATGTTTCTTCATCTGCCTATTGTACTCGAATATAATCTTCAAAGTCGTCTTATATGGTCACTACGATCATATCTGCTTCAACTGTATGCATGTCAGATGCTAGACTGCAGAGTGACAGTGTAAACATGGACGACGTCAAAGTTTCTTGTTCTGCAAGCTGTGTGCTGCCTGGAAGTCGTCTCGTATGGTCATTGCGAACTGGTCTGCTTTAATAGTGTCCATGTGAGATGATATGATAGAGAAATATAGTGTGCACAACGGTGAAGTCGATGTATCTTCATTTGCCTATTGTACTCGTTATATTCCCTTCAAAGTTATTTCATACGGTCATTGCAATCGTTTCTGCTTCAACTGTATGCATGTCAGATGCTAGACTGCAGAGTTACAGTGTAAACAAAGTCGAAGTCGAAGTTTCTTGTTCTGCGACCTGTATGCGTTATAACCGCTTGGAAGTCGTTTTATATTGTCAATGCGAACTTGTCTGTTTCAATAGTGTTCATGTGAGATGATAGGATATATGGTGTGTACGACGATGAAGTCGTTGTATCCCCATTGGCCTATTGTACTCGTTATATACCCTTGGTAGTCGTCTTATACGGTCACTGCCATCGTATATGCTTCAACTGTATGCATGTCAGATGCTAGGCTGCAGAGTTACTGTGTAAACATAGTCGCAGTCGAAGTTTCTTGACCTGCAAGCTGTGTGCTTCATACCAGCTCAGGAGTCGTCTATATGATCATGTGAACTTGTCTAATTCAATATTGTCCATGTGAGATGATAGGATAGAAATATAAGAGTGTGCACAACGATGAAGTCGATGAATCCCCACTTGCCTGTTTTACTCGCTATATATCTTTCAAAGTCGTCCAATATGGTCATTGTTGTCGTATCTGCTTCAACTGTATGCATGTCAGATGTTATACTGCAGAGTTACAGTGTAAACATAGTCGAGATTTCTTGAACTGCAATATGTGTGCGTTATACCTGCTTGGAAGTCGTCTTACATGGTCATTGCGAACTAGTCTGCTTCAGCAGTGTCCATGTGAAATGATTGGATAGATAGATATAGTGTGCACAACGATGAAGTCGATGTATCTTCATTTGCTCATTGTACCCGTTATAAACCCTTCGAAGTAGTCTTATACGGTCACTGCAATCGTTCCTGCATCAACTGTATGCATGTCAGATGCTAGACTGCAGGGTTACAATGTAAAGAAAGTCAAAGTCGAAGTTTCTTGTTCTGCAGACTTTGTGCGTTATAGTCGCTTGGAAGTCGTCTCATATGGTCAATGCGAACTTGTCTGCTCCAATAGTGTCAAAGTGAGATGACAGGATAGAGAGATATAGTGTGCACATCGATGGAGTCGATGTATCTTCATTTGCCTATTTTTCTCGTTATATACCCTTCAGAGTCGTCTCATACGGTCACTGCAATCGTATCGGCATTGTCTGTATGTATGTCAGATGCTAGACTTCAGAGTAACAGTGTAAACATAGTCGAAGTTGAAGTTTGTTTTTCTGCAAACTGTGTGAGTTATACTCGCTCTGAATTCGTCTTATATGGTCAAAGCGAACTTGCCTGCTTCAATAGTGTTCATGTGAGGTGATAAGATAAAGGTACATAGTGTGTACGACGATGATGTCGATGTATCCCCATTTACCTATTGTACTCGTTGAATATCCTTCAGAGTCGTCTTATACTGTCACTGCCATCGTATCTGCTTCAACTGTATGCATGTCAGATGCTAGACTGCAGAGTTACAGTGTAAACATAGTCGGAGTTTCTTGTTCTACAAGCTGTGTGCGTTAAACCCGCTCAAAAGTCGTCTTATATGGTCAATGCAAACTTGTCTGCTTCATTATTGGCAATGTAACATGATTGGATAGAGAGATATAGTGTGCACAATGATGAAGTCGATGTATCTTCATTTGCCTATTGTACTCATTATATACCATTTTATGTCGACTAATACGGTCAATGCAATCGTACATGCTTCATCTGTATGCATGTCAGATGCTAGACTGCAGAGTAACAGTGTGAACATATTCGAAGTTACTTGTTCTGCGAGCTGTGTGCGTTATACCTGCTTGAATGTCGTCTCATATGGGCATCGGGAACTCGACTGCTTCAATTGTATCCATGTGAGTTGAAAGAGTGTGCAGTCGATGTTTCTTCATCTGCCTATTGTACTCGCAATATACCCTTCAAAGTCGTCTTATATGGTAACTACGATCATATCTGCTTCAAGTGTTTGCATGTCAGATGCTAGACTGCAGAGTGACAGTGTAAACATGGACGACGTCAAAGTTTCTTGTTCTGCAAGCTGTGTGCGTTATACCTGCCTGGAAGTCGTCTCGTATGGTCATTGCGAACTTGTCTGCTTCAATAGTGTCCATGTGAAATGATAGGATAGAGATATATAGTGTGTACGACGATGAAGTCGTTGTATCCCCATTTGCCTATTGTACTCGTTATATACCCTTAGTAGTCGTCTCATACGGTCACTGCTATCGTATTTGCTTCAACTGTATGCATGTCAGATGCTAGACTGCAGAGTTACTGTGTAATCATAGTCGAAGTCGAAGTTTCTTGACCTGCAAGCTGTGTGCTATATACCAGGAGTCGTCTTCATGGTCATGTGAACTTGTCTGCTTCAATATTGTCCATGTGAGATGATAGGATAGAAATATAATAGTGTGCACAACGATGAAGTCGATATATCCCTACTTGCCTTTTTTACTTGCTATATATCCTTCAAAGTCGTCTAATATGGTCACTGTTGTCGTATCTGCTTCAACTGTATGCATGTCAGATGTTATACTGCAGAGTTACAATGTAAACATAGTCGAAGTCGAGATTTCTTGTTCTGCAAGATATGTGCGCTATACCTGCTTGGAAGTCGTCTTATATGGTCATTGCGAACTAGTCTGCTTCAACAGTGTCAATGTGAAATGATAGATAGATATAGTGTTCACAACGATGAAGTCGATGTATCTTCTGTTGCACTCATTATATACCACACTGAGTCAACTCATATGGCCAGTAAGATGGTATCTGCCCCAACTGTATGCATGTCAGGAGCTAGAAAGCAGAGTATCAGTGTGAACATAGTCGGAGTTTTTTTTTTTTGCCTGTTGTGTTAGTTTCACCTGCTTCGATGTCGTCTTATATGGTCTTTGCGATCTAATCTGCTTTGATAGTTTCCATGTGAGATGAATGAAGAGATACAGTGTGCACACCGATGGAGTCGATGTATCCCCATCTGCCTATTGTACTCGTTAAATACCCTTCAAAGTCATTCTTTATGGTCAGTGCGATCTGATATGCCACAACTGTATGCATGTCAGAAGCTTGAATGCAGGCCCCAGAGTGAACATTGTCGAAGTTTCTTGTTCGGCCTGTTATGTGCGTTATACCCGCTTGAATGTCGTTTCATATGGTCCTTGTTAACATATTTGCTTCAATAGTATCGTTGTGGGATGATAAACTACTGATATACAGTGTACTCACCAATGATGTCGTTGTATCTTCATTCGCCTGTTGTACTCGTTATATTCCTTTCAAAGTCGACTTTTATCGACTTTTATGGTCAGTGCAATTGTATGAAAGTCAGATACTTGAATGTAGAGTTACAGTGTAAACATACTCGAAGTTTCTCATTCTGGATGTTTTTATCGTTAGAATCGCTTCGATGTCGTCTCATATGGTATTTGCGATCTATTCTGCTTCAATAGTATCCATGTGAGATGATAGAATAGAGAGATACAGAGTTCGCACCGATGAAGTCGAAGTATCTTCATTTGCCTGTTGTACTTGTTATATACCACACAGAGTCAACTTATATGGTCAGTGAGATGGTATCTGCCCCAACTGTATGCATGTTAGGAGCACGAGAGCAGAGTCCCAGTGTGAAAATTGTCGGAGTTTCATTTTCTGCCTGTTTTCCATGGGAGATGATGGAATGGAGAGATACAGTGTGCACAGTGATGAGGTCGATGTATCCTCATCTGCCTGTTGTTCTCGTCGAATACCCTTCAGAGTCATACTATATGATCGGTGCGATCTCATCTCCCCCTAGTGTATGCAAGTCAGAAGCTGGAATGCAGGCCCCAGAGTAAACATAGTCGAAGTCGAAGTTTCTTTTTCTGCAAACTGTGTGCGTTATACCCGCTTGGATGTCATCTCATATGGTCAATGCTAACTTGTTTGCACCGATAGTGTCCATGTGAGGTGAGAGGATACAGATATATAGGGTGTACGACGATGAAGTCGATGTATTCCCATTTGTCTATTGTACTCGTTATATACCCTTCAAAGTCGTCTCATACGATCACTGCCATCGTATCTGATTCAACTGCATGTCAGATGCTGGACTGCAGAGTTACAGTGAAAACATAGTCAAAGTCGGAGTTTCTTTTTCTACAAGCTGTGTGCGTTATACCCGCTCAAAAGTCAACTTATATGGTCAATGCAAACTTGTCTGCTTCAATATTGGCAATGTAACATAATTGGATAAAGAGATATAGTGTGCACAATGATGAAGTCGATATATCTTCATTTGCTTATTGTACTCATTATATACCATTTTATGTCGACTCATACGGTCAATGCAATCGTATATGCTCCATCTGTATGCATGTCAGATGCTAGTCTGCAGAGTTACAGTGTGAATATAGTCGAAGTTACTTGTTCTGCGAGATGTGTGCGTTATACCTGCTTGAATGTCGTCTCATATGGGCATCAGGAACACGACTGCTTCAATAGTATCCATGTGAGTTGATGGTATAGAGATATAGAGTGTGCACCCTGATGGAGTCGATGTTTCTTCATCTGCCTATTGTACTCGCGATATACCCTTCAAAGTCGTCTTATATCGTCACTACGATCATATCTGCTCCAACTGTATGCATGTCAGATGCTAGACTGCAGAGTGACAGTGTAAACATGGACGATTTCAAAGTTTCTTGTTCTGCAAGCTGTGTGCGTTATACCTGCCTGAAAGTCGTCTTGTATGGTCATTGCGATTTGTCTGCTTCAATAGTGTCCATGTGAGATGATATGATAGAGAAATATAGTGTGCACAACGGTGGAGTCGATGTATCTTCATTTGCCTATTGTACCCGTTATATTCCCTTCAAAGTCATTTTATACGGTCATTGCAATCATTTCTGCTTCAACTGTATGCATGTCAGATGCTAGACTGCAGAGTTACAGTGTAAACAAAGTCGAAGTCGAAGTTTCTTGTTCTGCGACCTGTTTTCGTTATAACCGCTTGGTAGTCGTCTTATATTCTCAATGCGAACTTGTCTGTTGCAATTGTGTCCATGTGAGATGATAGGATAGAGATATATAGTGTGCACAACGATGAAGTCGATATATCCTCATCTGCCTGTTGTACTCGCTATATACCCTCCAAAGTCGTCTTATATGGTCATTGCAGTCGTATCTGCATCAACTGTATGCATGTCAGATGTTATACTGCAGAGTTAATGTGTAAACATAGTCGAAGTCGAAATTTCTTGTTCTGCAAGCTGTGTGCGTTATGCCTGCTTGGGAGTCGTCTCATATGGTCATTGCGGACTTGTTTGCTTCAATAGTGTCCATGTGAGAAGATAGGATGGAGAGATATAGTAGGAACAACGATTAAGTCGATGTATCTTCGGTTGCCTATTGTACTCGTTATATACCCTCCAAAATCGTCTCATACGGTCACTGCCATCGTATCTTTCTCAACTGTATGCATGTCAGATGCCAGACTGCAGAGTTACAATGTAAATATAGTCAAAATCGAAGTTTCTTGTTCTGCAGACTTTGTGCGTTATAGTCGCTTGGAAGTCGTTTTATTTGGTCAATGCGAACTCGTCTGCTCCAATAGTGTCAAAGTGAGATGACAGGATAGAGACATATAGTGTGCACATCGATGGAGTCGATGTATCTTCATTTGCCTATTGTACTCGTTATATACCCTCCAAAATCGTCTCATACGGTCACTGCCATCGTATCTTTTTCAACTGTATGCATGTCAGATGCCAGACTGCAGAGTTACAATGTAAACATAGTCAAAGTCGAAGTTTCTTGTTCTGCAGACTTTGTGCGTTATAGTCGCTTGAGAGTCGTCTTATATGGTCATTGCGAACATGTCTGTTTCAATAGTGTCCATGTAAGATGATAGAATAGAGAGATTTCGTTTGCACAACGATGAAGTCGATGTAGCTTCATTTGTCTATTTTACTCGTTATATACCCTTCGAAGTCGTCTCGTACGGATACCGTCATCGTATCTGCTTCAACTGTATGCATGTCTGATTCTAGACTGCAGAGTTACAGTGTGAACATAGTCGGAGTAGGAGTTCCTTGTTCTGCAAGCTGTGTGCGTTATTTCTGCTCAATACTCGTCTTATATGGTCACTGCAATCGAATCTGCTCCAACTGTATGCATGTAAGATGCTAGATGGCAGAGTTACAGTGTAAAAATGGTCGAAGTCGAAGTTTCATGTTGTGCAAGTTGTGTACGTTTTTTCCGCTTGGGAGTCGTCTCATATGGGCATTGCGAACTCGTCTGATCCATGTGAAATGACAGGATAGAGAGATATAGTGTGCACAACGATGAAGTCGATGTATCTTCATTTGCCTATTGTACTCGTTATATACCCTTCGAAGTCGTCTCATACGGATACCGTCATCGTATCTGCTTCAACAGTATGCATGTCAGATTCTAGACCGCAGAGTTACAGTGTGAACATAGTCAAAGTCGAAGTTTCTTGTTTCGCAAGCTGTGTGCGTTATTCCCGCTTATAACTCGTCTTATCGATCTGCAATTGTATCTGCTTCAACTGCATGCATGTAAGATGCTAGACTGCAGAGTTTCTGTGAAAACATAGTCGTAGTAAAAGGTACTTGTTCTGCAAGTTGTGTGCGTTATAATCACTTGGAAGTCGTCTTATATGGTCATTGCGATTTTGTCTGCTTCAATAGTGACCATGTAAGATGATAGGATAGAGAGATAAAGTGTGCACAACGAAGAAGTCGATGTAACTTCATTTGCATATCGTACCCGTTATAAACCTCTCGAAGTCGTCTTATCCGGTCACTGCAATCGTATCTGCTTCAACTGTGTGCATGTCAGATTCTAGACTGCAGAGTCACAGTGTAAACATAGTCAAAGTCGAAGTTTCTTGTTCTGCAAGTTGTGTGCGTTGTACACGCTTAGAAGTAGTCTCATATGGGCATTGCGAACCCCGCTGTTTCAATAGTATCCATGTGAGATGAAAGAATAGCTATATGGTCAGTGAGATGGTATCTGCCCTAACTGTATGCATGTTAGAAGCAAGAAAGCAGAGTCCCGGTGTAAAAATAGTCGAAGTTTCATGTTCTGCCTGTTGTGTGAGTTATACTTGCTTCAATGTCGTCTTATATGGTCTTTGCGATCTATTCTGTTCCGAAAGTATCAATGTGAAATGATCGAAAAGAGAGATACAGTGTGCGCACCAATGAAGTCGATGAATCTTCATTTGTCTGTTGCACTCGTTATATACCACACTGAGTCAACTCATATGGCCAGTAAGATGGTATCTGCCCTAACTGTATGCATGTCAGGAGCTAGGAAGCAGAGTATCAGTGTGAACATAGTCGGAGTTTTTTTTTTCTGCCTGTTGTGTGAGTTTCACCTGCTTCGATGTCGTCTTATATGGTCTTTGCGATCTTATCTGCTTTGATAGTTTCCATATGAGATGAATGAAGAGATACAGTGTGCACTCCGATGGAGTCGATGTATTTCCTTCTGCCTATTGTACTCGTTAAATACCCTTCAAAGTCATTCTATATGGTCAGTGCGATCTGTTATGCCACAACTGTATGCATGTCAGAAGCTTGAATGCAGGCCCCAGAGTGAACATAGTCGAAGTTTCTTGTTCTACCTGTTATGTGCGTTATGCCCGCTTGAATGTCGTTTTATATGGCCCTTGTCAACATATTTGCTTCATTAGTATCGTTGTGGGATGATAAACTACTGATATGCAGTGTACTCACTAATGATGTCGTTGTATCTTCATTCGCCTGTTGTACTCGTTATATTCCTCTCAAAGTCGACTTTTATGGTCAGTGCAATTGTATGAAAGTCAGATACTCGAATGTAGAGTTACAGTGTAAACACACTCGAAGTTTCTCATTCTGAATGTTGTTATCGTTAGAATCGCTTCGATGTCGTCTCATATGGTATTTGCGATCTATTCTGCTTCAATAGTATCCATGTGAGATGATAGAATAGAGAGATACAGAGTTCGCACCGATGAAGTCGAAGTATCTTCATTTGCCTGTTGTACTCGTTTTAAATGACACAGAGTCAACTTATATGGTCAGTGAGATGGTATCTGCCCCAACTGTTTGCAAGAAAGCAGAGTCCCAGTGTGAAAATAGTCGAAGTTTCATTTTCTGCCTGTTTTCCATGTGCGATGGTGGAATGAAGAGATACAGTGTGCACAGTGATGAAGTCGATGTATCTTCATCTGCCTGTTGTTCTAGTCGAATACCCTTCATAGTCATACTATATGGTCGGTGCGATATTATCTCTCCCAAGTGTATGCAAGTCAGAAGCTGGAATGCAGGCCCTAGAGTAAACATAGTCGAAGTGAAGTTTCTTGTTCTGCAAACTGTGTGCGTTATACCCGTTCGGATGTCGTCTCATATGGTCAATGCGAACTTGTTTGTACCGATTGTGTCCATGTGAGGTGAGAGGATACAGATATATAGGGTGTACGACGATGAAGTCGATGTATTCCCATTTGCCTATTGTACTCGTTATATACCCTTCAAAGTCGTCTCATACGGTCACTGCCATCGTATCTGCTCCAACTGTATGCATGTCAGATGCTGGACTGCAGAGTTACAGTGAAAACATAGTCAAAGTCGGAGTTTCTTGTTCTACAAGCTGTGTGCGTTATACCCGCTCAAAAGTCGTCTTATATGGTCAATGCAAACTTGTCTGCTTCAATATTGGCAATGTAACATGATTGGATAGAGAGATATAGTGTGCACAATGATGAAGTCGATGTATCTTCATTTGCCTATTGTACTCATTATATACCATTTTATGTCGACTTATACGGTCAATGCAATCGTACATGCTTCATCTGTATGCATGTCAGATGCTAGACTGCAGAGTTACAGTGTGAACATATTCGAAGTTACTTGTTCTGCGAGCTGTGTGCGTTATACCTGCTTGAATGTCGTCTCATATTGGCATCAGGAACTCGACTGCTTCAATAGTATCCATGTGAGTTGATAGGATAGAGATATAGAGTGTGCACCCTGATGAAGTCGATGTTTCTTCATCTGCCTATTGTACTCGCAATATACCCTTCAAAGTCGTCTTATATGGTCACTACGATCATATCTGCTTCAACTGTATGCATGTCAGATGCTAGACTGCAGAGTGACAGTGTAAACATGGACGACGTCAAAGTTTCTTGTTCTGCAAGCTGTGTGCTGCCTGGAAGTCGTCTCGTATGGTCATTGCGAACTTGTCTGCTTCAATAGTGTCCATGTGAGATGATATGAAAGAGAAATATAGTGTGCACAACGGTGAAGTCGATGTATCTTCATTGGCCTATTGTACTCGTTATATTCCCTTCAAAGTTATTTTATACGGTCATTGCAATCGTTTCTGCTTCAACTGTATGCATGTCAGATGCTAGACTGCAGAGTTACAGTGTAAACGAAGTCGAAGTCGAAGTTTCTTGTTCTGCGACCTGTATGCGTTATAACCGCTTGGAAGTCCTTTAATATTGTCAATGCGAACTTGTCTGTTTCAATAGTGTCCATGTGAGATGATAGGATATATAGTGTGTACGACGATGAAGTCGTTGTATCATCATTGGCCTATTGTACTCGTACCCTTGGTAGTCGTCTTATACGGTCACTGCCATCGTATATGCTTCAACTGTATGCATGTCAGATGCTAGATGGCAGAGTTACAGTGTGAAAATGGTCGAAGTCGAAGTTTCTTGTTGTGCAAGTTGTTTACGTTTTTCCCGCTTGGAAGTCGTCTCATGTGGGCATTGCGAACTCGTCTGCTCCAATAGTATCCATGTGAGATGACAGGATAGAGAGATATAGTGTGCACAACGATGAAGTCGATGTATCTTCATTTGCCTATTGTACTCGTTATATACCCTTCGAAGTCGTCTCATACAGATACCGTCATCGTATCTGTTTCAACGGTATGCATGTCAGATTCTAGACTGCGGGTTACAGTGTGAACATAGTCAAAGTCGAAGCACTAACTGTATGTTAGAAGCAAGAAAGCAGAGTCCCGGTGTGAAAATAGTCGAAGTTTTATTTTCTGCCTGTTGTGTGAGTTATACTTGCTTTGATGTCGTCTTATATGGTCTTTGCGATCTATTCTGTTCCGAAAGTATCAATGTGGAATGATTGAAAAGAGAGATACAGTGTGCGCACCAATGAAGTCGATGAATCTTCATTTGCCTGTTGCACTTGTTATATACCACATTGAGTCAACTCATATGGCCAGTAAGATGGTATCTGCCCTAACTGTATGCATGTCATGCATACAGTTAGGTATGGTATGCTGCTAGAAAGCAGAGTATCAGTGTGAACTAAGTCGGAGTTTTTTTTTCTGCCTGTTGTGTGAGTTTCACCTGCTTCGATGTCGTCTTATATGGTCTTTGCGATCTAATCTGCTTTGATAGTTTCCATGTGAGATGAATGAAGAGATACAGTGTGCACACCGATGGAGTCGATGTATCCCCATCTGCCTATTGTACTCGTTGAATACCCTTCAAAGTCATTCTATTTGGTCAGTGCGATCTGTTATGCCACAACTGTATGCATGTCAGAAGCTTGAATGCAGGCCCCAGAGTGAACATAGTCGAAGTTTCTTGTTCGGCCTGTTATGTGCGTTATACCCGCTTGAATGTCGTTTTATATGGTCCTTGTCAACATATTTGCTTCAATAGTATCGTTGTGGGATGATAAACTACTGATATACAGTGTACTCACCAATGATGTCGTTGTATCTTCATTCGCCTGTTGTACTCGTTATATTCCTTTCAAAGTCGACTTTAATGGTCAGTGCATTTGTATGAAAGTCAGATATTCGAATGTGGAGTTACAGTGTAAACACACTCGGAGTTTCTCATTCTGGATGTTGATATCGTTAGAATCGCTTCGATGTCGTCTCATATGGTATTTGCGATCTATTCTGCTTCAGTAGTATCCATGTGAGATGATAAAATAGAGAGATACAGAGTTCGCACCGATGAAGTCGAATTATCTTCATTTGCCTGTTGTACTCGTTTTAAACCACACAGAGTCAACTTATATGGTCAGTGAGATGGAATCTGCCCCAACTGTATGCATGTTAGGGGCAAGAGAGCAGAGTCCCAGTGTGACAATAGTCAAAGTTTCATTTTCTGCCTGTTTTCCATGTGCGATGATGAAATGAAGAGACACAGTGTGCACAGTGATGAAGTCGATGTATCCTCATCTGCCTGTTGTTCTCGTCGAATACCCTTCAAAGTCATACTATATGGTCGGTGCGATCTTATCTCCCCCAAGTGTATGCAAGTCAGAAGCTGGAATGCAGGCCCTAGAGTAAACATAGTCGAAGTGAAGTTTCTTGTTCTGCAAACTCTGTGCGTTATACCCGCTTGGATGTTGTCTCATATGGTCAATGCGAACTTGTTTGCACCGATAGTGTCCATGTAAGGTGGGAGGATACAGGTATATAGGGTGTACGACGATGAAGTCGATGTATTCCCATTTGCCTATTGTACCCGTTATATACCCTTCAAAAACGTCTCATACGGTCACTGCCATCGTACCTGCTTCAACTGTATGCATGTCAGATGCTGGACTGCAGAGTTACAGTGAAAACATAGTCAAAGTCGGAGTTTCTTGTTCTACAAGCTGTGTGCGTTATACTCGCTCAAAAGTCGTCTTATATGGTCAATTCAAACTTGTCTTCTTCAATATTGGCAATGTAACATGATTAGATAGAGAGATATAGTGTGCACAATGATGAAGTCGATGTATCTTCATTTGCCTATTGTACTCATTATATACCATTTCATGTCGACTTATACGGTCAATGCAATCGTATATGCTTCATCTGTATGCATGTCAGATGCTAGACTGCAGAGTTACAGTGTGAACATATTCGAATTTACTTGTACTGGGAGCTGTGTGCGTTAAACCTGCTTGAATGTCGTCTCATATGGGCATCGGGAACTCGACTGCTTCAATAGTATCCATGTGAGTTGATAGGATAAAGATATAGAGTGTGCACCCTGATGAAGTCGATGTTTCTTCATCTGCCTATTGTACTCGCAATATAATCTTCAAAAGCGTCTTATATGGTCACTACGATCATATCTGGTTCAACTGTATGCATGTCAGATGCTAGACTGCAGAGTGACAGTGTAAACATGGACGACGTCAAAGTTTCTTGTTCTGCAAGCTGTGTGCTGCCTGGAAGTCGTCTCGTATGGTCATTGCGAACTGGTCTGCTTCAAGAGTGTCCATGTGAGATGATATGATAGAGAAATATAGTGTGCACAACGGTGAAGTCGATGTATCTTCATTTGCCTATTGTACTCGTTATATTCTCTTCAAAGTTATTTTATATGATCATTGCAATCGTTTCTGCTCCAACTGTATGCATGTCAGATGCTAGACTGCAGAGTTACAGTGTGAACATAGTCGAAGTTTCTTGTTTTGCAAGCTGTGTGCGTTATACTCGCTTCGGAGTCGTCTCATATGGTCAATGTGAAATTGTCTGCTGCAATTGTGTCTATGTGAGATGATAGGATAGAGTGATATGGTGTGCACAACGATGAAGTCGATATATCCCCGTTTGCCTGTTTTACTCGCTTTATATCCTTCAAAGTCGTCCTATATGGTCACTGCAGTCGTATCTGCTTCAACTGTATGTATGTCAAATGTTTTTCTGCAGAGTTACAGTGTAAACATAGTCGAAGTCGAAGTTTTTTTTTTCTGCAAGCTGTGTGCGTTACATGTGTACATAGAAGTCGTCTCATATGGTCATTGCGAACTTGTCTGTTTCAATAGTGTCCATGTAAGATTTTAGGATAGAGACATTTCGTTTGCACAACGATGAAGTCGATGTAGCTTCATTTGTCTATTTTACTCGTTATATACCCTTCGAAGTCGTCTCATACGGATACCGTCATCGTATCTGCTTCGACTGTATGCATGTCTGATTCTAGACTGCAGAGTTACAGTGTGAACATAGTCGGAGTTGAAGTTTCTTGTTCTGCAAGATGTGTGCGTTATTTCTGCTCAAAACTCGTCTTATATGGTCACTGCAATCGTATCTGCTCCAACTGTATGCATGTAAGATGCTAGATGGCAGAGTAACAGTGTAAAAATGGTCGAAGTCGAAGTTTCTTGTTGTGCAAGTTGTGTACGTTTTTCCCGCTTGGAAGTCGTCTCATATGGGCATTGCAAACTCGTCTGCTCATATAGTATCCATGTGAGATGACAGGATAGAGAGATATAGTGTGCACAACGATGAAGTCGATGTATCTTGTTCTGCATGTTGTGTGCGTTATACCCACTTGGAAGTCGTCTTATATGGTCATTGCGAACTTGTCTGCTTCAATAGTGACCATGTAAGATGATTGGATAGAGAGATAGAGTGTGCACAATGAAGTAGTCGATGTTAATTTGAATATCGTACCCGTTATGAACCTCTCGAAGTCGTCTTATACGGTCACTGCAATCTCATCTGCTTCAACTGTATGCATGTCAGATTCTAGACTGCAGAGTCACAGTGTAAACATGGTCAAAGTCGAAGTTTCTTGTTCTGCAAGCTGTGTGCGTTATGCCTGCTTGGGAGTCGTCTCATATGGTCATTGCGGACTTGTTCGCTTCAATAGTGTCCATGTGAGAAGATAGGATAGAGAGATATAGTATGCACAACGATTAAGTCAATGTATCTTCATTTGCCTATTGTACTCGTCATATACCCTCCAAGATCGTCTGATACGGTCACTGCCATCGTATCTTTCTCAACTGTATGCATGTCAGATGCCAGACTGCAGAGTTACAATGTAAACATAGTCAAAGTCGAAGTTTCTTGTTCTGCAGACTTTGTGCGTTATAGTCGCTTGGAAGTCGTCTTATATCGTCAATGCGAACTTGTCTGCTCCAATAGTGTCAAAGTGAGATGATAGGATAGAGAGATTTCGTTTGCACAACGATGAAGTCGATATAGCTTCATTTGTCTACTTTACTCGTTATATACCCTTCGAAGTCGTCTCATACGGATACCGTCATCGTATCTGCTTCAACTGTATGCATGTCTGATTCTAGACTTCAGAGTTACAGTGTGAACATAGTCGGAGTCGAAGTTTCTTGTTTTGCGAGCTGTGTGCGTTATTTCTGCTTGAAACTCGTCTTATATGGTCACTGCAATCATATCTGCTCCAACTGTATGCATGTAAGATGCTAGATGGCAGATTTACAGTGTAAAAATAGTTGAAGTCGAAGTTTCTTGTTGTGCAAGTTGTGTACGTTATTCCCGCTTGGGAGTCGTCTCATATGGGCATTGTGAACTCGTCTGTTCCAATAGTATCCATGTGAGATGACAGGATAGAGAGATATAGTGTGCACAACGATGAAGTCGATGTATCTTCATTTGTCTATTGTACTCGTTATATACCCTTCGAAGTCGTCTCATACAGATACCGTCATCGTATCTGCTTCAACGGTATGCATGTCAGATTCTAGACTGCAGAGTTACAGTGTGAACATAGTCAAAGTCGAAGCCCTAACTGTATGTTAAAAGCAAAAAAGCAGAGTCCCGGTGTGAAATTAGTCGAAGTTTTATTTTCTGCCTGTTGTGTGAAGTGAACTTGCTTCGATGTCGTCTTATATGGTCTTTGCGATCCATTCTGTTCCGAAAGTATCAATGTGAAATGATCGAAAAGAGAGATACAGTGTGCGCACCAATGGAGTCGATGAATCTTCATTTGCCTGTTGCACTCGTTATATACCACACTGAGTCAACTCATATGGCCAGTAAGTTGGTATCTGCCCTAACTGTATGCATGTTAGGAGCTAGAAAGCAGAGTGTCAGTGTGAACATAGTCGGAGTTTTTTTTTCTGCCTGTTGTGTAAGTTTCACCTGCTTCGATGTCGTCTCATATGGTCTTTGCGATCTAATCTGCTTTGATAGTTTCCATGTGAGATGAATGAGGAGATATAGTGTGCACACCGATGGAGTCGATGTATCCCCATCTGCCTATTGTACTCGTTGAATACCCTTCAATGTCATCCTATATGGCTAGTGCGATATGTTATGCCACAACTGTATGCATGTCAGAAGCTTGAATGCAGGCCCCAGAGTGAACATAGTCGAAGTTTCTTGTTCGGCCTGTTATGTGCGTTATACCCGTTTGAATGTCGTTTTATATGGTCCTTGTCAACATATTTGCTTCAATAGTATCGTTGTGGGATGATAAACTACTGATATACAGTGTACTCACCAATGATGTCGTTGTATCTTCATTCGCCTGTTGTACTCGTTATATTCCTTTCAAAGTCGACTCTTATGGTCAGTGCAATTGTATGAAAGTCAGATATTCGAATGTAGAGTTACAGTGTAAACACACTCGAAGTTTATCATACTGGATGTTGTTATTGTTAGAATCGCTTCGATGTCGCCTCATATGGTATTTGCGTTCTATTCTGCTTCAATAGTATCCATGTGAGATGATAGAATAGAGAGATACAGAGTTCGCACCGATGAAGTCGAAGTATCTTCATTTGCCTGTTGTACTCGTTTCAAACCACACACAGTCAACTTATATGGTCAGTGAGATGGTATCTGCCCCAACTGTATGCATGTGAAGAGCAAGAGAGCAGAGTCCCAGTGTGAAAATAGTCAAAGTTTCATTTTCTGCCTGTTTTCCATGTGCGATGATGGAATGGAGAGATACAGTGTGCACAGTGATGAAGTCGATGTATCCTCATCTGCCTGTTGTTCTCGTCGAATACCCTTCAAAGTCATACTATATGGTCGGTGCGATCTTATCTCTGCCAAGTGTATGCAAGTCAGAAGCTGGAATGCAGGCCCTAGAGTAAACAAAGTCGAAGTGAAGTTTCTTGTTCTGCAAACTGTGTGCGTTATACCCGCTTAGATGTCTCATATGGTCAATGCGAACTTGTTTGCACCGATAGTGTCCATGTAAGGTGAGAGGATACAGATATATAGGGTGTACGACGATGAAGTCGATGTATTCCCATTTGCCTATTGTACCCGTTATATACCCTTCAAAAACGTCTCATACAGTCACTGCCATCGTACCTGCTCCAACTGTATGCATGTCAGATGCTGGACTGCAGAGTTACAGTGAAAACATAGTCAAAGTCGGAGTTTCTTGTTCCAAAAGCTGTGTGCGTTATACCCGCTCAAAAGTCGTCTTATATGGTCAATTCAAACTTGTCTGCTTCAATATTGGCAATGTAACATGATTGGATAGAGAGATATAGTGTGCACAATGATGAAGTCGATGTATCTTCATTTGTCTATTGTACTCATTATATACGATTTTATGTCGACTTATACGGTCAATGCAATCGTATATGCTTCATCTGTATGCATGTCAGATGCTGGACTGCAGAGTTACAGTGTGAACATATTCGAAGTTACTTGTTCTGAGAGCTGTGTGCGTTATACCTGCTTGAATGTCGTCTCATATGAGCATCAGGAACTCGACTGCTTCAATAGTATCCATGTGAGTTGATAGGATAGAGATATAGAGTGTGCATTCTGATGAAGTCGATGTTTCTTCATCTGCCTATTGTACTCGCAATATAATATTCAAAGTCGTCTTATATGGTCACTACGATCATATCTGCTTCAACTGTATGCATGTCAGATGCTAGACTGCAGAGTGACAGTGTAAACATGGACGACGTCAAAGTTTCTTGTTCTGCAAGCTGTGTGCTGCCTGGAAGTCGTCTCGTATGGTCATTGCGAACTTGTCTGCTTCAATAGTGTCCATGTGAGATGATATGATAGAGAAATATAGTGTGCACAACGGTGAAGTCGATGTATCTTCATTGGCCTATTGTACTCGTTATATTCCCTTCAAAGTTATTTTATACGGTCATTGCAATCGTTTCTGCTTCAACTGTATGCATGTCAGATGCTAGACTGCAGAGTTACAGTGTAAACAAAGTCGAAGTCGAAGTTTCTTGTTCTGCGACCTGTATGCGTTATAACCGCTTGGAAGTCCTTTAATATTGTCAATGCGAACTTGTCTGTTTCAATAGTGTCCATGTGAGATGATAGGATATATAGTGTGTACGACGATGAAGTCGTTGTATCATCATTGGCCTATTGTACTCGTACCCTTGGTAGTCGTCTTATACGGTCACTGCCATCGTATATGCTTCAACTGTATGCATGTCAGATGCTAGATGGCAGAGTTACAGTGTGAAAATGGTCGAAGTCGAAGTTTCTTGTTGTGCAAGTTGTTTACGTTTTTCCCGCTTGGAAGTCGTCTCTTGTGGGCATTGCGAACTCGTCTGCTCCAATAGTATCCATGTGAGATGACAGGATAGAGAGATATAGTGTGCACAACGATGAAGTCGATGTATCTTCATTTGCCTATTGTACTCGTTATATACCCTTCGAAGTCGTCTCATACAGATACCGTCATCGTATCTGTTTCAACGGTATGCATGTCAGATTCTAGACTGCGGGTTACAGTGTGAACATAGTCAAAGTCGAAGCACTAACTGTATGTTAGAAGCAAGAAAGCAGAGTCTCGGTGTGAAAATAGTCGAAGTTTTATTTTCTGCCTGTTGTGTGAGTTATACTCGCTTTGATGTCGTCTTATATGGTCTTTGCGATCTATTCTGTTCCGAAAGTATCAATGTGGAATGATTGAAAAGAGAGATACAGTGTGCGCACCAATGAAGTCGATGAATCTTCATTTGCCTGTTGCACTCGTTATATACCACATTGAGTCAACTCATATGGCCAGTAAGATGGTATCTGCCCTAACTGTATGCATGTCATGCATACAGTTAGGTATGGTATGCTGCTAGAAAGCAGAGTATCAGTGTGAACTAAGTCGGAGTTTTTTTTTCTGCCTGTTGTGTAAGTTTCACCTGCTTCGATGTCGTCTTATATGGTCTTTGCGATCTAATCTGCTTCGATAGTTTCCATGTGAGATGAATGAAGAGATACAGTGTGCACACCGATGGAGTCGATGTATCCCCATCTGCCTATTGTACTCGTTGAATACCCTTCAAAGTCATTCTATTTGGTCAGTGCGATCTGTTATGCCACAACTGTATGCATGTCAGAAGCTTGAATGCAGGCCCCAGAGTGAACATAGTCGAAGTATCTTGTTCGGCCTGTTATGTGCGTTATACCCGCTTGAATGTCGTTTTATATGGTCCTTGTCAACATATTTGCTTCAATAGTATCGTTGTGGGATGATAAACTACTGATATACAGTGTACTCACCAATGATGTCGTTGTATCTTCATTCGCCTGTTGTACTCGTTATATTCCTTTCAAAGTCGACTTTAATGGTCAGTGCATTTGTATGAAAGTCAGATATTCGAATGTGGAGTTACAGTGTAAACACACTCGGAGTTTCTCATTCTGGATGTTGATATCGTTAGAATCGCTTCGATGTCGTCTCATATGGTATTTGCGATCTATTCTGCTTCAGTAGTATCCATGTGAGATGATAAAATAGAGAGATACAGAGTTCGCACCGATGAAGTCGAATTATCTTCATTTGCCTGTTGTACTCGTTTTAAACCACACAGAGTCAACTTATATGGTCAGTGAGATGGAATCTGCCCCAACTGTATGCATGTTAGGGGCAAGAGAGCAGAGTCCCAGTGTGACAATAGTCAAAGTTTCATTTTCTGCCTGTTTTCCATGTGCGATGATGAAATGAAGAGACACAGTGTGCACAGTGATGAAGTCGATATATCCTCATCTGCCTGTTGTTCTCGTCGGATACCCTTCAAAGTCATACTATATGGTCGGTGCGATCTTATCTTCCCCAAGTGTATGCAAGTCAGAAGCTGGAATGCAGGCCCCAGAGTGAACATAGTCGAAGTGAAGTTTCTTGTTCTGCAAACTGTGTGCGTTATACCCGCTTGGATGTCGTCTCATATGGTCAATGCGAACTTGTTTGCACCGATAGTGTCCATGTAAGGTGGGAGGATACAGGTATATAGGGTGTACGACGATGAAGTCGATGTATTCCCATTTGCCTATTGTACCCGTTATATACCCTTCAAAAACGTCTCATACGGTCACTGCCATCGTACCTGCTTCAACTGTATGCATGTCAGATGCTGGACTGCAGAGTTACAGTGAAAACATGGTCAAAGTCGGAGTTTCTTGTTCTACAAGCTGTGTGCGTTATACTCGCTCAAAAGTCGTCTTATATGGTCAATTCAAACTTGTCTTCTTCAATATTGGCAATGTAACATGATTAGATAGAGAGATATAGTGTGCACAATGATGAAGTCGATGTATCTTCATTTGCCTATTGTACTCATTATATACCATTTCATGTCGACTTATACGGTCAATGCAATCGTATATGCTTCATCTGTATGCATGTCAGATGCTAGACTGCAGAGTTACAGTGTGAACATATTCGAAGTTACTTGTACTGGGAGCTGTGTGCGTTAAACCTGCTTGAATGTCGTCTCATATGGGCATCGGGAACTCGACTGCTTCAATAGTATCCATGTGAGTTGATAGGATAAAGATATAGAGTGTGCACCCTGATGAAGTCGATGTTTCTTCATCTGCCTATTGTACTCGCAATATAATCTTCAAAAGCGTCTTATATGGTCACTACGATCATATCTGGTTCAACTGTATGCATGTCAGATGCTAGACTGCAGAGTGACAGTGTAAACATGGACGACGTCAAAGTTTCTTGTTCTGCAAGCTGTGTGCTGCCTGGAAGTCGTCTCGTATGGTCATTGCGAACTGGTCTGCTTCAAGAGTGTCCATGTGAGATGATATGATAGAGAAATATAGTGTGCACAACGGTGAAGTCGATGTATCTTCATTTGCCTATTGTACTCGTTATATTCTCTTCAAAGTTATTTTATATGATCATTGCAATCGTTTCTGCTCCAACTGTATGCATGTCAGATGCTAGACTGCAGAGTTACAGTGTGAACATAGTCGAAGTTTCTTGTTTTGCAAGCTGTGTGCGTTATACTCGCTTCGGAGTCGTCTCATATGGTCAATGTGAAATTGTCTGCTGCAATTGTGTCTATGTGAGATGATAGGATAGAGTGATATGGTGTGCACAACGATGAAGTCGATATATCCCCGTTTGCCTGTTTCACTCGCTTTATATCCTTCAAAGTCGTCCTATATGGTCACTGCAGTCGTATCTGCTTCAACTGTATGTATGTCAAATGATTTTCTGCAGAGTTACAGTGTAAACATAGTCGAAGTCGAAGTTTTTTTTTTCTGCAAGCTGTGTGCGTTACATGTGTACATAGAAGTCGTCTCATATGGTCATTGCGAACTTGTCTGTTTCAATAGTGTCCATGTAAGATTTTAGGATAGAGACATTTCGTTTGCACAACGATGAAGTCGATTAAGCTTCATTTGTCTATTTTACTCGTTATATACCCTTCGAAGTCGTCTCATACGGATACCGTCATCGTATCTGCTTCGACTGTATGCATGTCTGATTCTAGACTGCAGAGTTACAGTGTGAACATAGTCGGAGTCGAAGTTTCTTGTTCTGCAAGCTGTGTGCGTTATTTCTGCTCAAAACTCGTCTTATATGGTCACTGCAATCGTATCTGCTCCAACTGTATGCATGTAAGATGCTAGATGGCAGAGTAACAGTGTAAAAATGGTCGAAGTCGAAGTTTCTTGTTGTGCAAGTTGTGTACGTTTTTCCCGCTTGGAAGTCGTCTCATATGGGCATTGCAAACTCGTCTGCTCATATAGTATCCATGTGAGATGACAGGATAGAGAGATATAGTGTGCACAACGATGAAGTCGATGTATCTTCATTTGCCTATTGTACTTGTTATATACCCTTCGAAGTCGTCTCATACGGATACCGTCATCGTATCTGCTTCAACGGTATGCATGTCAGATTCTAGACTGCAGAGTTACAGTGTGAACATAGTCAAAGTCGAGGCCCTAACTGTATGTTAGAAGCAAGAAAGCAGAGTCCCGGTGTGAAAATAGTCGAAGTTTTATTTTCTGCTTGTTGTGTGAGTTATACTTGCTTCGATGTCGTCTTATATGGTCTTTGCGATCTATTCTGTTCCGAAAGTATCAATGTGAAATGATCGAAAAGAGAGATACAGTGTGCGCACCAATGAAGTCGATGAATCTTCATTTGCCTGTTGCACTCGTTATATACCACACTGAGTCAACTCATATGGCCAGTTAGATGGTATCTGCCCTGACTGTATGCATGTCATGCATACAGTTAGGGATGGTATGCTTCTAGAAAGCAGAGTATCATTGTGAACTAAGTCGGAGTTTTTTTTTTCTGCCTGTTCTGTAAGTTTCACCTGCTTCGATGTCGTCTTATATGGTCTTTGCGATCTAATCTGCTTTGATAGTTTCCATGTGAGATGAATGAAGAGATACAGTGTGCACACCGATGAAGTCGATGTATCCCCATCTGCCTATTGTACTCGTTGAATACTCTTCAAAGTCATTCTATTTGGTCAGTGCGATCTGTTATGCCACAACTGTATGCATGTCAGAAGCTTAAATGCAGGCCCCAGAGTGAACATAGTCGAAGTTTCTTGTTCGGCCTGTTATGTGCGTTATACCCGCTTGAATGTCGTTTTATATGGTCCTTGTCAACATATTTGCTTCAATAGTATCGTTGTGGGATGATAAACTACTGATATACAGTGTACTCACCAATGATGTCGTTGTATCTTCATTCGCCTGTTGTACTCGTTATATTCTTTTCAAAGTCGACTTTTATGGTCAGTGCATTTGTATGAAAGTCAGATATTCGAATGTGTAGTTACAGTGTAAACACACTCGGAGTTTCTCATTCTGGATGTTGATATCGTTAGAATCTCTTCGATGTCGTCTCATATGGTATTTGCGATCTATTCTGCTTCAGTAGTATCCATGTGAGATGATAGAATAGAGAGATACAGAGTTCGCACCGATGAAGTCGAAGTATCTTCATTTGCCTGTTGTACTCGTTTTAAACCACACAGAGTCAACTTATATGGTCAGTGAGATGGAATCTGCTCCAACTGTATGCATGTTAGGGGCAAGAGAGCAGAGTCCCAGTGTGAAAATAGTCAAAGTTTCATTTTCTGCCTGTTTTCCATGTGCGATGATGGAATGAAGAGACACAGTGTGCACAGTGATGAAGTCGATGTATCCTCATCTGCCTGTTGTTCTCGTCGAATACCCTTCAAAGTCATACTATATGGTCGGTGCGATCTTATCTCCCCCAAGTGTATGCAAGTCAGAAGCTGGAATGCAGGCCCTAGAGTAAACATAGTCGAAGTGAAGTTTCTTGTTCTGCAAACTGTGTGCGTTATACCCGCTTGGATGTTGTCTCATATGGTCAATGCGAACTTGTTTGCACCGATAGTGTCCATGTAAGGTGGGAGGATACAGATATATAGGGTGTACGACGATGAAGTCGATGTATTCCCATTTGCCTATTGTACCCGTTATATACCCTTCAAAAACGTCTCATACGGTCACTGCCATCGTACCTGCTTCAACTGTATGCATGTCAGATGCTGGACTGCAGAGTTACAGTGAAAACATAGTCAAAGTCGGAGTTTCTTGTTCTACAAGCTGTGTGCGTTATACCCGCTCAAAAGTCGTCTTATATGGTCAATTCAAACTTGTCTGCTTCAATATTGGCAATGTAACATGATTGGATAGAGAGATATAGTGTGCACAATGATGAAGTCGATGTATCTTCATTTGCCTATTGTACTCATTATATACCATTTTATGTCGACTTATACGGTCAATGCAATCGAATATGCTTCATCTGTATGCATGTCAGATGCTGGACTGCAGAGTTACAGTGTGAACATATTCGAAGTTACTTGTTCTGGGAGCTGTGTGCGTTATACCTGCTTGAATGTCGTCTCATATGGGCATCGAGAACTCGACTGCTTCAATAGTATCCATGTGAGTTGATAGGATAGAGATATAGAGTGTGCACCCTGATGAAGTCGATGTTCCTTCATCTGCCTATTGTACTCGCAATATACCCTTCAAAGTCGTCTTATATGGTCACTACGATCATATCTGCTTCAACTGTATGCATGTCAGATGCTAGACTGCAGAGTGACAGTGTAAACATGGACGACGTCAAAGTTTCTTGTTCTGCAAGCTGTGTGCTGCCTGGAAGTCGTCTCGTATGGTCATTGCGAACTGGTCTGCTTCAATAGTGTCCATGTGAGATGATATGATAGAGAAATATAGTGTGCACAATGGTAAAGTCGATGTATCTTCATTTGTCTATTTTACTCATTATATACCCTTCGAAGTCGTCTCATACGGATACCGTCATCGTATCTGCTTCAACGGTATGCATGTCAGATTCTAGACTGCAGAGTTACAGTGTGAACATAGTCAAAGTCGAAGCCCTAACTGTATGTTAAAAGCAAAAAAGCAGAGTCCCGGTGTGGAAATGGTCGAAGTTCCATTTTCTGCCTGTTGTGTGAGTTATACTTGCTTCGATGTCGTCTTATATGGTCTTTGCGATCTATTTTGTTCCGAAAGTATCAATGTGAAATGATCGAAAAGAGAGATACAGTGTGCGCACCAATGGAGTCGATGAATCTTCATTTGCCTGTTGCACTCGTTATATACCACACTGAGTCAACTCATATGGCCAGTAAGATGGTATCTGCCCTAACTGTATGCATGTCAGGAGCTGGAAAGCAGAGTGTCAGTGTGAACATAGTCGGAGTTTTTTTTTCTGCCTGTTGTGTGAGTTTCACCTGCTTTGATGTCGTCTCATATGGTCTTTGCGATCTTATCTGCTTCGATAGTTTCCATGTGAGATGAATGAGGAGATATAGTGTGCACACCGATGGAGTCGATGTATCCCCATCTGCCTATTGTACTCGTTGAATACCCTTCAATGTCATCCTATATGGTCAGTGCGATCTGTTATGCCACAACTGTATGCATGTCAGAAGCTTGAATGCAGGCCCCAGAGTGAACATAGTCGAAGTTTCTTGTTCGGCCTGTTATGTGCGTTATACCTGCTTGGATGTCGTTTGATATTGTCCTTGTCAACATATTTGCTTCAATAGTATCGTTGTGGGATGATAAACTACTGATATACAGTGTACTCACCAATGATGTCGTTGTATCTTCATTCGCCTGTTGTACTCGTTATATTCCTTTCAAAGTCGACTTTTATGGTCAGTGCAATTGTATGAGAGTCAGATATTCGAATGTAGAGTTACAGTGTAAACACACTCGAAGTTTATCATACTGGATGTTGTTATCGTTAGAATCGCTTCGATGTCGTCTCATATGGTATTTGCGATCTATTCTGCCTCAATAGTATCCATGTGAGATGATAGAATAGAGAGATACAGAGTTCGCACCGATGAAGTCGAAGTATCTTCATTTGCCTGTTGTACTCGTTTTGAACCACACAGAGTCAACTTATATGGTCAGTGAGATGGTATCTGCCCCAACTGTATGCATGTGAAGAGCAAGAGAGCAGAGTCCCAGTGTGAAAATAGTCAAAGTTTCATTTTCTGCCTGTTTTCCATGTGCGATGATGGAATGAAGAGATACAGTGTGCACAGTGATGAAGTCGATGTATCCTCATCTGCCTGTTGTTCTCGTCGAATACCCTTCAAAGTCATACTATATGGTCGGTGCGATCTTATCTCTGCCAAGTGTATGCAAGTCAGAAGCTGGAATGCAGGCCCTAGAGTAAACAAAGTCGAAGTGAAGTTTCTTGTTCTGCAAACTGTGTGCGTTATACCCGCTTGGATGTCATCTCATATGGTCAATGCGAACTTGTTTGCACCGATAGTGTCCATGTGAGGTGAGAGGATACAGATATATAGGGTGTACGACGATGAAGTCGATGTATTCCCATTTGCCTATTGTACTCGTTATATACCCTTCAGAGTCATCTTATACGGTCACTGAAATCGTGTCTGCTTTGACTGTATGCATGTCAGATGCTAGACTTCAGAGTTACAGTGTAAACATAGTCGAAGTTGAAGTTTGTTTTTCTGCAAACTGTATGCGTTATACTCGCTTTGAAGTCGTCTCATATGGTCAATGCGAACTTGCCTGCTTCAATAGTGTCCATGTGAGGTGATAGGATAGAGGTATATAGTGTGTACGATGATGATGTCGATGTATCCCCATTTGCCTATTGTACTCGTTAAATACCCTTCAGAGTCGTCTTATACGGTCACTGCCATCGTATCTGCTTCAACTGTATGCATGTCAGATGCTAGACTGCAGAGTTACAGTGTGAACATAGTCGAAGTCGAAGTTTCTTGTTCTGCATGTTGTGTGCGTTATACCCACTTGGAAGTCGTCTTATATGGTCATTGCGAACTTGTCTGCTTCAATAGTGACCATGTAAGATGATAGGATAGAGAGATAGAGTGTGCACAACGAAGAAGTCGATGTTAATTTGAATATCGTACCCGTTATAAACCTCTCGAAGTCGTCTTTATACGGTCACTGCAATCTTATCTGCTTCAACTGTATGCATGTCAGATTCTAGACTGCAGAGTCACAGTGTAAACATGGTCAAAGTCGAAGTTTCTTGTTCTGCAAGCTGTGTGCGTTATGCCTGCTTGGGAGTCGTCTCATATGGTCATTGCGGACTCGTTTGCTTCAATAGTGTCCATGTGAGAAGATAGGATAGAGAGATATAGTATGCACAACGATTAAGTCGATGTTTCTTCATTTGCCTATTGTACTCGTCATATACCCTCCAAAATTGTCTCATACGGTCACTGCCATCGTATCTTTCTCAACTGTATGCATGTCAGATGCCAGACTGCAGAGTTACAATGTAAACATAGTCAAAGTCGAAGTTTCTTGTTCTAAAGACTTTGTGCGTTCGAGTTGCTTATAAGTCGTCTAATATGGTCAATGCGAACTTGTCTGCTCCAATAGTGTCAAAGTGAGATGACAGGATAGAGAGAAATAGTGTGCACATCGATGGAGTCGATGTATCTTCATTTGCCTATTGTACTCGTTATATACCCTTCAGAGTCGTCTCATACGGTCACTGCAATCGTATCTGCTTTGACTGTATGCATGTCAGATGCTAGACTTCAGAGTTACAGTGTAAACATAGTCGAAGTTGAAGTTTGTTTTTCTGCAAACTGTGTGCGTTATACTCGCTCTGAAGTCGTCTTATATGGTCAATGCGAACTTGCCTGCTTCAATAGTGTCCATGTGAGGTGATAGGATAGAGGTATATAGTGTGTACGACGATGATGTCGATGTATCCCCATTTACCTATTGTACTCGTTAAATATCCTTCAGAGTCGTCTTATACGGTCACTGCCATCGTATCTGCTTCAACTGTATGCATGTCAGATGCTAGACTGCAGATTTACAGTGTAAACATAGTCGAAGTTTCTTGTTTTGCAAGCTATGTGCGTTATACTCGCTCGGGAGTCGTCTCATATGGTCAATGTGAAATTGTCTGCTGCAATTGTGTCTATGTGAGATGATAGGATAGAGAGATATGGTGTGCACAACGATGAAGTCGATATATCCCCGTTTGCCTGTTTTACTCGCTTTATATCCTTCAAAGTCGTCCTATATGGTCACTGCAGTCGTATCTGCTTCAACTGTATGTATGTCAAATGTTATATTGCAGGGTTACAGTGTAAACATAGTCGAAGTCGAAGTTTCTTGTTCTGCAAGCTGTGTGCGTTACATGTGTACATAGAAGTCGTCTCATATGGTCATTGCGAACTTGTCTGTTTCAATAGTGTCCATGTAAGATGATAGGATAGAGAGATTTCGTTTGCACAACGATGAAGTCGATGTAGCTTCATTTGTCTATTTTACTCGTTATATACCCTTCGAAGTCGTCTCATACGGATACCGTCATCGTATCTGCTTCGACTGTATATATGTCTGATTCTAGACTGCAGAGTTACAGTGTCAACATAGTCGGAGTCGAAGTTTCTTGTTCTGCAAGCTGTGTGCGTTATTTCTGCTCAAAACTCGTCTTATATGGTCACTGCTATCGTATCTGCTCCAACTGTATGCATGTAAGATGCTAGATGGCAGAGTTACAGTGTGAAAATGGTCGAAGTCGAAGTTTCTTGTTGTGCAAGTTGTTTACGTTTTTCCCGCTTGGAAGTCGTCTCATATGGGCATTGCGAACTCGTCTGCTCCAATAGTATCCATGTGAGATGACAGGATAGAGAGATGAAGTCGATGTATCTTCATTTGCCTATTGTACTCGTTATATACCCTTCGAAGTCGTCTCATACAGATACCGTCATCGTATCTGTTTCAACGGTATGCATGTCAGATTCTAGACTGCAGAGTTACAGTGTGAACATAGTCAAAGTCGAAGCCCTAACTGTATGTTAGAAGCAAGAAAGCAGAGTCCCGGTGTGAAAATAGTCGAAGTTTTATTTTCTGCCTGTTGCGTGAGTTATACTTGCTTCGATGTCGTCTTTTATGGTCTTTGCGATCTATTCTGTTCCGAAAGTATCAATGTGAAATGATCGAAAAGAGAGATACAGTGTGCGCACCAATGAAGTCGATGAATCTTCATTTGCCTGTTGCACTCGTTATATACCACACTGAGTCAACTCATATAACTAGTAAGATGGTATCTGCCCTAACTGTATGCATGTCATGCATACAGTTAGGTATGGTATGCTGCTAGAAAGCAGAGTATCAGTGTGAACTGAGTCGGAGTTTTTTTTTCTGCCTGTTGTGTAAGTTTCACCTGCTTCGATGTCGTCTCATATGGTATTTGCGATCTATTCTGCTTCAGTAGTATCCATGTGAGATGATAGAATAGGGAGATACAGAGTTCGCACCGATGAAGTCGAAGTATCTTCATTTGCCTGTTGTACTCGTTTTAAACCACACAAAGTCAACTTATATGGCCAGTGAGATGGAATCTGCCCCAACTTCATGCATGTAAGGGGCAAGAGAGCAGAGTCCCAGTGTGAAAATAGTCAAAGTTTCATTTTCTGCCTGTTTTCCATGTGCAATGATGGAATGAAGAGACACAGTGTGCACAGTGATGAAGTCGATGTATCCTCATCTGCCTGTTGTTCTCGTCGAATACCCTTCAGAGTCATACTATATGGTCGGTGCGATCTTATCTCCCCCAAGTGTATGCAAGTCAGAAGCTGGAATGCAGGCCCTAGAGTAAACATAGTCGAAGTGAAGTTTCTTGTTCTGCAAACTGTGTGCGTTATACCCGCTTGGATGTTGTCTCATATGGTCAATGCGAACTTGTTTGCACCGATAGTGTCCATGTAAGGTGAGAGGATACAGATATATAGGGTGTACGACGATGAAGTCGATGTATTCCCATTTGCCTATTGTACCCGTTATATACCCTTCAAAAACGTCTCATACGGTCACTGCCATCGTACCTGCTTCAACTGTATGCATGTCAGATGCTGGACTGCAGAGTTACAGTGAAAACATAGTCAAAGTCGGAGTTTCTTGTTCTACATGCTGTGTGCATCATACCCGCTCAAAAGTCGTCTTATATGGTCAATTCAAACTCGTCTGCTTCAATATTGGCAAGGTAACATGATTGGATAGAGAGATATAGTGTGCACAATGATGAAGTCGATGTATCTTCATTTGCCTATTGTACTCATTATATACCATTTTATATCGACTTATACGGTCAATGCAATCGTATATGCTTCATCTGTATGCATGTCAGATGCTGGACTGCAGAGTTACAGTGTTAACATATTCGAAGTTACTTGTTCTGGGAGCTGTGTGCGTTATACCTGCTTGAATGTCGTCTCATATGGGCATCAGGAACTCGACTGCTCCAATAGTATCCATGTGAGTTGATAGGATAGAGATATAGAGTGTGCACCCTGATGAAGTCGATGTTTCTTCATCTGCCTATTGTACTCGAATATAATCTTCAAAGTCGTCTCATATGGTCACTACGATCATATCTGCTTCAACTGTATGCATGTCATATGCTAGACTGCAGAGTGACAGTGTAAACATGGACGACGTCAAAGTTTCTTGTTCTGCAAGCTGTGTGCTGCCTGGAAGTCATGGTCATTGCGAACTGGTCTGCTTCAATAGTGTCTATGTGAGATGATATGATAGAGAAATATAGTGTGCACAATGGTGAAGTCGATGTATCTTCATTTGCCTATTGTACTCGTTATATTCCCTTCAAAGTTATTTTATACGGTCATTGCAATCGTTTCTGCTCCAACTGTATGCATGTCAGATGCTAGACTGCAGAGTTACAGTGTAAACAAAGTCGAAGTCGAAGTTTCTTGTTCTGCGACCTGTATGCGTTATAACCGCTTGGAAGTCGTCTTATATTGTCAATGCGAACTTGTCTGTTTCAATAGTGTCCATGTGAGATGATAGGATATATAGTGTGTACGACGATGTAGTCGTTGTATCCCCATTGGCCTATTGTACTCGTTATATACCCTTGGTAGTCGTCTCATACGGTCAATGCCATCGTATATGCTTCAACTGTATTCATGTCAGATGCTAGGCTGCAGAGTTACTGTGTAAACATAGTCGAAGTCGAAGTTTCTTGACCTGCAAGCTGTGTGCTTTATACCAGCTCAGGAGTCGTCTATATGGTCATGTGAACTTGTCTAATTCAATATTGTCCATGTGAGATGATAGGATAGAAATATAAGAGTGTGCACAACGATGAAGTCGATGAATCCTTACTTGCCTCTTTTACTCGCTATATATCTTTCAAAGTCGTCCAATATGGTCATTGTTGTCGTATCTGCTTCAACTGTATGCATGTCAGATGTTATACTGCAGAGTTACAGTGTAAACATAGTCAAAGTCGAGATTTCTTGAAATGCAATATGTGTGCGTTATACCTGCTTGGAAGTCGTCTTATATGGTTATTGCGAACTAGTCTGCTTCAACAGTGTCCATGTGAAATGATTGGATAGATAGATATAGTGTGCACAACGATGAAGTCGATGTATCTTCATTTGCCTATTGTACCCGTTATAAACCCTTCGAAGTCGTCTTATACGGTCACTGCAATCGTTCCTGCATCAACTGTATGCATGTCAGATGCTAGACTGCAGGGTTACAATGTAAACATAGTCAATGTCGAAGTTTCTTGTTCTGCAGACTTTGTGCGTTATAGTCGCTTGAAAGTCGTCTTATATGGTCAATGCGAACTTTTCTGCTCCAATAGTGTCAAAGTGAGATGACAGGAGAAAGAGATATAGTGTGCACATCGATGGAGTCGATGTATCTTCATTTGCCTATTGTTCTCGTTATATACCCTTCAGAGTCGTCTCATACGGTCACTGCTATCGTATCGGCATTGACTGTATGCATGTCAGATGCTAGACTTCAGAGTTACAGTGTAAACATAGTCCAAGTTGAAGTTTGTTTTTCTGCAAACTGTGTGCGTTATACTCGCTCTGAAGTCGTCTTATATGGTCAATGCGAACTTGCCTGCTTCAATAGTGTCCATGTGAGGTGATAGGATAGAGATATATAGTGTGTACGACGATGATGTCGATGTATCCCCATTTACCTATTGTACTCGTTAAATATTCTTCAGAGTCGTCTTATACTGTCACTGCCATCGTATCTGCTTCAACTGTATGCATGTCAGATGCCAGACTGCAGAGTTACAGTGTAAACATAGTCGAAGTTTCTTGTTTTGCAAGCTGTGTGCGTTATACTCGCTTGGGAGTCGTCTCATATGGTCAATGTGAATTTGTCTGCTGCAATAGTGTCTATGTGAGATGATAGGATAGAGAGATATGGTGTGCACAACGATGGAGTCGATATATCCCCGTTTGTCTGTTTTACTCGCTATATATCCTTCAAAGTCATCCTATATGGTCACTGCAGTCGTATCTGCTTTAACTGTATGTATGTCAAATGTTATACTGCAGAGTTACAGTGTAAACATAGTGGAAGTCGAAGTTTCTTGTTCCGCAAGCTGTGTGCGTTACATGTGTACATAGAAGTCGTCTCATATGGTCATTGCGAACTTGTCTGTTTCAATAGTGTCCATGTAAGATGATAGGATAGAGAGATTCCGTTTGCACAACGATGAAGTCGATATAGCTTCATTTGTCTATTTTACTCGTCATATACCCTTCGAAGTCGTCTCATACGGATACCGTCATCGTATCTGCTTCAACTGTATGCATGTCTGATTCTAGACTGCAGAGTTACAGTGTGAACATAGTCGGAGTCGAAGTTTCTTGTTCTGCAAGCTGTGTGCGTTATTTCTGCTTGAAACTCGTCTCATATGGTCACTGCAATCATATCTGCTCCAACTGTATGCATGTAAGATGCTAGATGGCAGATTTACAGTGTAAAAATAGTCGAAGTCGAAGTTTCTTGTTGTGCAAGTTGTGTACGTTATTCCCGCTTGGAAGTCGTCTCATATGGGCATTGCGAACAGGTCTGTTCCAATAGTATCCATGTGAGATGACAGGATAGAGAGATATAGTGTGCACAACGATGAAGTCGATGTATCTTCATTTGTCTATTGTACTCATTATATACCCTTCGAAGTCGTCTCATACGGATACCGTCATCGTATCTGCTTCAACGGTATGCATGTCGGATTCTAGACTGCAGAGTTACAGTGTGAACATAGTCAAAGTCGAAGCCCTAACTGTATGTTAAGAGCAAAAAAGCAGAGTCCCGGTGTGGAAATAGTCGAAGTTTCATTTTCTGCCTGTTGTGTGAGTTATACTTGCTTCGATGTCGTCTTATATGGTCTTTGCGATCTATTCTGTTCCGAAAGTATCAATGTGAAATGATCGAAAAGAGAGATACAGTGTGCGCACCAATGGAGTCGTTGTATCTTCATTCGCCTGTTGTACTCGTTATATTCCTTTCAAAGTCGACTTTTATGGTCAGTGCAATTGTATGAAAGTCAGATATTCGAATGAAGAGTTACAGTGTAAACACACTCGAAGCTTATCATACTGGATGTTGTTATCGTTAGAATCGCTTCGATGTCGTCTCATATGGTATTTGCGATCTATTCTGCCTCAATAGTATCCATGTGAGATGATAGAATAGAGAGATACAGAGTTCGCACCGATGAAGTCGAAGTATCTTCATTTGACTGTTGTACTCGTTTTAAACCACACAGAGTCAACTTATATGGTCAGTGAGATGGTATCTGCCCCAACTGTATGCATGTGAAGAGCAAGAGAGCAGAGTCCCAGTGTGAAAATAGTCAAAGTTTCATTTTCTGCCTGTTTTCCATGTGCGATGATGGAATGAAGAGATACAGTGTGCACAGTGATGAAGTCGATGTATCCTCATCTGCCTGTTGTTCTCGTCGAATACCCTTCAAAGTCATACTATATGGTCGGTGCGATCTTATCTCTGCCAAGTGAATGCAAGTCAGAAGCTGGAATGCAGGCCCTGGAGTAAACAAAGTCGAAGTGAAGTTTCTTGTTCTGCAAACTGTGTGCGTTATACCCGCTTGGATGTCATCTCATATGGTCAATGCGAACTTGTTTGCACCGATAGTGTCCATGTGAGGTGAGAGGATACAGATATATAGGGTGTACGAAGATGAAGTCGATGTATTCCCATTTGCCTATTGTACTCGTTATATACCCTTCAGAGTCATCTTATACAGTCACTGAAATCGTGTCTGCTTTGACTGTATGCATGTCAGATGCTAGACTTCAGAGTTACAGTGTAAACATAGTCGAAGTTGAAGTTTGTTTTTCTGCAAACTGTGTGCGTTATACTCGCTTTGAAGTCGTCTCATATGGTCAATGCGAACTTGCCTGCTTCAATAGTGTCCATGTGAGGTGATAGGATAGAGGTATATAGTGTGTACGATGATGATGTCGATGCATCCCCATTTGCCTATTGTACTCGTTAAATACCCTTCAGAGTCGTCTTATACGGTCACTGCCATCGTATCTGCTTCAACTGTATGCATGTCAGATGCTAGACTGCAGAGTTACAGTGTGAACATAGTCGAAGTCGAAGTTTCTTGTTCTGCATGTTGTGTGCGTTATACCCACTTGGAAGTCGTCTTATATGGTCATTGCGAACTTGTCTGCTTCAATAGTGACCATGTAAGATGATAGGATAGAGAGATAGAGTGTGCACAACGAAGAAGTCGATGTTAATTTGAATATCGTACCCGTTATAAACCTCTCGAAGTCGTCTTTATACGGTCACTGCAATCTTATCTGCTTCAACTGTATGCATGTCAGATTCTAGACTGCAGAGTCACAGTGTAAACATGTTCTGCAAGCTGTGTGCGTTATGCCTGCTTGGGAGTCATCTCATATGGTCATTGCGGACTCGTTTGCTTCAATAGTGTCCATGTGAGAAGATAGGATAAAAGAGATATAGTATGCACAACGATTAAGTCGATGTTTCTTCATTTGCCCATTGTACTCGTCATATACCCTCCAAGATTGTCTCATACGGTCACTGCCATCGTATTTTTCTCAACTGTATGCATGTCAGATGCCAGACTGCAGAGTTACAATGTAAACATAGTCAAAGTCGAAGTTTCTTGTTCTGCAGACTTTGTGCGTTTTAGTTGCTTATAAGTCGCCTAATATGGTCAATGCAAACTTGTCTGCTCCAATAGTGTCAAAGTGTGATGACAGGATAGGGAGAAATAGTGTGCACATCGATGGAGTCGATGTATCTTCATTTGCCTATTGTACTCGTTATATACCCTTCAGAGCCGTCTTATACGGTCACTGCAATCGTATCTGCTTCGACTGTATGCATGTCAGATGCTAGACTTCAGAGTTACAGTGTAAACATAGTCGAAGTTGAAGTTTGTTTTCCTGCAAACTGTGTGCGTTATACTCGCTCTGAAGTCGTCTTATATGGTCAATGCGAACTTGCCTGCTTCAATAGTGTCCATGTGAGGTGATAGGATAGAGGTATATAGTGTGTACGACGATGATGTCGATGTATCCCCATTTACCTATTGTACTCGTTAAATATCCTTCAGAGTCGTCTTATACGGTCACTGCCATCATATCTGCTTCAACTGTATGCATGTCAGATGCTAGACGGCAGATTCACAGTGTAAACATAGTCGGAGTTTCTTGTTTTGCAATCTATGTGCATTATACTCGCTTGGGAGTCGTCTCATATGGTCAATGTGAAATTGTCTGCTGCAATTGTGTTTATGTGAGATGATAGGATAGAGAGATATGGTGTGCACAACGATGAAGTCGATATATCCCCGTTTGCCTGTTTCACTCGCTTTATATCCTTCAAAGTCGTCCTATATGGTCACTGCAGTCGTATCTGCTTCAACTGTATGTATGTCAAATGTTATATTGCAGAGTTACAGTGTAAACATAGTCGAAGTCGAAGTTTCTTGTTCTGCAAGCTGTGTGCGTTACATATGTACATAGAAGTCGTCTCATATGGTCATTGCGAACTTGTCTGTTTCAATAGTGTCCATGTAAGATGATAGGAAAGAGAGATTTCGTTTGCACAACGATGAAGTCGATGTAGCTTCATTTGTCTATTTTACTCGTTATATACCCTTCGAAGTCGTCTCATACGGATACCGTCATCGTATCTGCTTCGACTGTATATATGTCTGATTCTAGACTGCAGAGTTACAGTGTGAACATAGTCGGAGTCGAAGTTTCTTGTTCTGCAAGCTGTGTACGTTATTTCTGCTCAAAACTCGTCTTATATGGTCACTGCTATCGTATCTGCTCCAACTGTATGCATGTAAGATGCTAGATGGCAGAGTTACAGTGTGAAAATGGTCGAAGTCGAAGTTTCTTGTTGTGCAAGTTGTTTACGTTTTTCCCGCTTGGAAGTCGTCTCATATGGGCATTGCGAACTCGTCTGCTCCAATAGTATCCATGTGAGATGACAGGATAGAGAGATGAAGTCGATGTATCTTCATTTGCCTATTGTACTCGTTATATACCCTTCGAAGTCGTCTCATACAGATACCGTCATCGTATCTGTTTCAACGGTATGCATGTCAGATTCTAGACTGCTGAGTTACAGTGTGAACATAATCAAAGTCGAAACCCTAACTGTATGTTAGAAGCAAGAAAGCAGAGTCCCGGTGTGAAAATAGTCGAAGTTTTATTTTCTGCCTGTTGTGTGAGTTATACTTGCTTCGATGTCGTCTTATATGGTCTTTGCGATCTATTCTGTTCCGAAAGTATCAATGTGAAATGATCGAAAAGAGGGATACAGTGTGCGCACCAATGAAGTCGATGAATCTTCATTTGCCTGTTGCACTCGTTATATACCACACTGAGTCAACTCATTTTACCAGTAAGATGGTATCTGCCCTAAATGTATGCATGTCATGCATACAGTTAGGTATGATATGCTGCTAGAAAGCAGAGTATCAGTGTGAACTAAGTCGGAGTTTTTTTTTCTGCCTGTTGTGTAAGTTTCACCTGCTTCGATGTCGTCTTATATGGTCTTTGCGATCTAATCTGCTTTGATAGTTTCCATGCGAGATGAATGAAGAGATACAGTGTGCACACCGATGGAGTCGATGTATCCCCATCTGCCTATTGTACTCGTTGAATACCCTTCAAAGTCATTCTATTTGGTCAGTGCGATCTGTTATGCCACAACTGTATGCATGTCAGAAGCTTGAATGCAGGCCCCAGAGTGAACATAGTCGAAGTTTCTTGTTCGGCCTGTTATGTGCGTTATACCCGCTTGAATGTCGTTTTATATGGTCCTTGTCAAAATATTTGCTTCAATAGTATCGTTGTGGGATGATAAACATCTGATATACAGTGTACTCACCAATGATGTCGTTGTATCTTCATTCGCCTGTTGTACTCGTTATATTCCTTTCAAAGTCGACTTTTATGGTCAGTGCATTTGTATGAAAGTCAGATATTCGAATGTGGAGTTACAGTGTTAACACACTCGGAGTTTCTCATTCTGGATGTTGATATCGTTAGAATCGCTTCGATGTCGTCTCATATGGTATTTGCGATCTATTCTGCTTTAGTAGTATCCATGTGAGATGATAGAATAGAGAGATACAGAGTTCGCACCGATGAAGTCGAAGTATCTTCATTTGCCTGTTGAACTCGTTTTAAACCACACAGAGTCAACTTATATGGTCAGTGAGATGGAATCTGCCCCAACTTTATGCATGTTAGAGGCAAGAGAGCAGAGTCCCAGTGTGAAAATAGTCAAAGTTTCATTTTCTGCCTGTTTTCCATGTGCGATGATGGAATGAAGAGACACAGTGTGCACAGTGATGAAGTCGATCTGCCTGTTGTTCTCGTCGAATATCCTTCAGAGTCATACTATATGGTCGGTGCGATCTTATCTCCCACAAGTGTATGCAAGTCAGAAGCTGGAATGCAGGCCCTAGAGTAAACATAGTCGAAGTGAAGTTTCTTGTTCTGCGAACTGTGTTCGTTATACCCGCTTGGATGTTGTCTTATATGGTCAATGCGAACTTGTTTGCACCGATAGTGTCCATGTAAGGTGAGAGGATACAGATATATAGGGTGTACGACGATGAAGTCGATGTATTCCCATTTGCCTATTGTACCCGTTATATACCCTTCAAAAACGTCTCATACGGTCACTGCCATCGTACCTGCTTCAACTATATGCATGTCAGATGCTGGACTGCAGAGTTACAGTGAAAACATAGTCAAAGTCGGAGTTTCTTGTTCTACATGCTGTGTGCATTATACCCGCTCAAAAGTCGTCTTATATGGTCAATTCAAACTCGTCTGCTTCAATATTGGCAAGGTAACATGATTGGATAGAGAGATATAGTGTGCACAATGATGAAGTCGATGTATCTTCATTTGCCTATTGTACTCATTATATACCATTTTATATCGACTTATACGGTCAATGCAATCGTATATGCTTCATCTGTATGCATGTCAGATGCTGGACTGCAGAGTTACAGTGTTAACATATTCGAAGTTACTTGTTCTGGGAGCTGTGTGCGTTATACCTGCTTGAATGTCGTCTCATATGGGCATCAGGAACTCGACTGCTCCAATAGTATCCATGTGAGTTGATAGGATAGAGATATAGAGTGTGCACCCTGATGAAGTCGATGTTTCTTCATCTGCCTATTGTACTCGAATATAATCTTCAAAGTCGTCTCATATGGTCACTACGATCATATCTGCTTCAACTGTATGCATGTCATATGCTAGACTGCAGAGTGACAGTGTAAACATGGACGACGTCAAAGTTTCTTGTTCTGCAAGCTGTGTGCTGCCTGGAAGTCATGGTCATTGCGAACTGGTCTGCTTCAATAGTGTCTATGTGAGATGATATGATAGAGAAATATAGTGTGCACAATGGTGAAGTCGATGTATCTTCATTTGCCTATTGTACTCGTTATATTCCCTTCAAAGTTATTTTATACGGTCATTGCAATCGTTTCTGCTCCAACTGTATGCATGTCAGATGCTAGACTGCAGAGTTACAGTGTAAACAAAGTCGAAGTCGAAGTTTCTTGTTCTGCGACCTGTATGCGTTATAACCGCTTGGAAGTCGTCTTATATTGTCAATGCGAACTTGTCTGTTTCAATAGTGTCCATGTGAGATGATAGGATATATAGTGTGTACGACGATGTAGTCGTTGTATCCCCATTGGCCTATTGTACTCGTTATATACCCTTGGTAGTCGTCTCATACGGTCAATGCCATCGTATATGCTTCAACTGTATTCATGTCAGATGCTAGGCTGCAGAGTTACTGTGTAAACATAGTCGAAGTCGAAGTTTCTTGACCTGCAAGCTGTGTGCTTTATACCAGCTCAGGAGTCGTCTATATGGTCATGTGAACTTGTCTAATTCAATATTGTCCATGTGAGATGATAGGATAGAAATATAAGAGTGTGCACAACGATGAAGTCGATGAATCCTTACTTGCCTCTTTTACTCGCTATATATCTTTCAAAGTCGTCCAATATGGTCATTGTTGTCGTATCTGCTTCAACTGTATGCATGTCAGATGTTATACTGCAGAGTTACAGTGTAAACATAGTCAAAGTCGAGATTTCTTGAAATGCAATATGTGTGCGTTATACCTGCTTGGAAGTCGTCTTATATGGTTATTGCGAACTAGTCTGCTTCAACAGTGTCCATGTGAAATGATTGGATAGATAGATATAGTGTGCACAACGATGAAGTCGATGTATCTTCATTTGCCTATTGTAACCGTTATAAACCCTTCGAAGTCGTCCTCATACGGTCACTGCAATCGTTCCTGCATCAACTGTATGCATGTCAGATGCTAGACTGCAGGGTTACAATGTAAACTAGTCAATGTCGAAGTTTCTTGTTCTGCAGACTTTGTGCGTTATAGTCGCTTGAAAGTCGTCTTATATGGTCAATGCGAACTTTTCTGCTCCAATAGTGTCAAAGTGAGATGACAGGAGAAAGAGATATAGTGTGCACATCGATGGAGTCGATGTATCTTCATTTGCCTATTGTTCTCGTTATATACCCTTCAGAGTCGTCTCATACGGTCACTGCTATCGTATCGGCATTGACTGTATGCATGTCAGATGCTAGACTTCAGAGTTACAGTGTAAACATAGTCCAAGTTGAAGTTTGTTTTTCTGCAAACTGTGTGCGTTATACTCGCTCTGAAGTCGTCTTATATGGTCAATGCGAACTTGCCTGCTTCAATAGTGTCCATGTGAGGTGATAGGATATAGATATATAGTGTGTACGACGATGATGTCGATGTATCCCCATTTACTTATTGTACTCGTTAAATATCCTTCAGAGTCGTTTTATACTGTCACTGCCATCGTATCTGCTTCAACTGTATGCATGTCAGATGCTAGACTGCAGAGTTACAGTGTAAACGTCGAAGTTTCTTGTTTTGCAAGCTGTGTGCGTTATACTCGCTTGGGAGTCGTCTCATATGGTCAATGTGAATTTGTCTGCTGCAATAGTGTCTATGTGAGATGATAGGATAGAGAGATATGGTGTGCACAACGATGGAGTCGATATATCCCCGTTTGCCTGTTTTACTCGCTATATATCCTTCAAAGTCATCCTATATGGTCACTGCAGTCGTATCTGCTTTAACTGTATGTATGTCAAATGTTATACTGCAGAGTTACAGTGTAAACATAGTGGAAGTCGAAGTTTCTTGTTCCGCAAGCTGTGTGCGTTACATGTGTACATAGAAGTCGTCTCAATGGTCATTGCGAACTTGTCTGTTTCAATAGTGTCCATGTAAGATGATAGGATAGAGAGATTCCGTTTGCACAACGATGAAGTCGATATAGCTTCATTTGTCTATTTTACTCGTCATATACCCTTCGAAGTCGTCTCATACGGATACCGTCATCGTATCTGCTTCAACTGTATGCATGTCTGATTCTAGACTGCAGAGTTACAGTGTGAACATAGTCGGAGTCGAAGTTTCTTGTTCTGCAAGCTGTGTGCGTTATTTCTGCTTGAAACTCGTCTCATATGGTCACTGCAATCATATCTGCTCCAACTGTATGCATGTAAGATGCTAGATGGCAGATTTACAGTGTAAAAATAGTCGAAGTCGAAGTTTCTTGTTGTGCAAGTTGTGTACGTTATTCCCGCTTGGAAGTCGTCTCATATGGGCATTGCGAACAGGTCTGTTCCAATAGTATCCATGTGAGATGACAGGATAGAGAGATATAGTGTGCACAACGATGAAGTCGATGTATCTTCATTTGTCTATTGTACTCATTATATACCCTTCGAAGTCGTCTCATACGGATACCGTCATCGTATCTGCTTCAACGGTATGCATGTCGGATTCTAGACTGCAGAGTTACAGTGTGAACATAGTCAAAGTCGAAGCCCTAACTGTATGTTAAGAGCAAAAAAGCAGAGTCCCGGTGTGGAAATAGTCGAAGTTTCATTTTCTGCCTGTTGTGTGAGTTATACTTGCTTCGATGTCGTCTTATATGGTCTTTGCGATCTATTCTGTTCCGAAAGTATCAATGTGAAATGATCGAAAAGAGAGATACAGTGTGCGCACCAATGGAGTCGTTGTATCTTCATTCGCCTGTTGTACTCGTTATATTCCTTTCAAAGTCGACTTTTATGGTCAGTGCAATTGTATGAAAGTCAGATATTCGAATGAAGAGTTACAGTGTAAACACACTCGAAGTTTATCATACTGGATGTTGTTATCGTTAGAATCGCTTCGATGTCGTCTCATATGGTATTTGCGATCTATTCTGCCTCAATAGTATCCATGTGAGATGATAGAATAGAGAGATACAGAGTTCGCACCGATGAAGTCGAAGTATCTTCATTTGACTGTTGTACTCGTTTTAAACCACACAGAGTCAACTTATATGGTCAGTGAGATGGTATCTGCCCCAACTGTATGCATGTGAAGAGCAAGAGAGCAGAGTCCCAGTGTGAAAATAGTCAAAGTTTCATTTTCTGCCTGTTTTCCATGTGCGATGATGGAATGAAGAGATACAGTGTGCACAGTGATGAAGTCGATGTATCCTCATCTGCCTGTTGTTCTCGTCGAATACCCTTCAAAGTCATACTATATGGTCGGTGCGATCTTATCTCTGCCAAGTGAATGCAAGTCAGAAGCTGGAATGCAGGCCCTAGAGTAAACAAAGTCGAAGTGAAGTTTCTTGTTCTGCAAACTGTGTGCGTTATACCCGCTTGGATGTCATCTCATATGGTCAATGCGAACTTGTTTGCACCGATAGTGTCCATGTGAGGTGAGAGGATACAGATATATAGGGTGTACGACGATGAAGTCGGAGTATTCCCATTTGCCTATTGTACTCGTTATATACCCTTCAGAGTCATCTTATACAGTCACTGAAATCGTGTCTGCTTTGACTGTATGCATGTCAGATGCTAGACTTCAGAGTTACAGTGTAAACATAGTCGAAGTTGAAGTTTGTTTTTCTGCAAACTGTGTGCGTTATACTCGCTTTGAAGTCGTCTCATATGGTCAATGCGAACTTGCCTGCTTCAATAGTGTCCATGTGAGGTGATAGGATAGAGGTATATAGTGTGTACGATGATGATGTCGATGCATCCCCATTTGCCTATTGTACTCGTTAAATACCCTTCAGAGTCGTCTTATACGGTCACTGCCATCGTATCTGCTTCAACTGTATGCATGTCAGATGCTAGACTGCAGAGTTACAGTGTGAACATAGTCGAAGTCGAAGTTTCTTGTTCTGCATGTTGTGTGCGTTATAGCCACTTGGAAGTCGTCTTATATGGTCATTGCGAACTTGTCTGCTTCAATAGTGACCATGTAAGATGATAGGATAGAGAGATAGAGTGTGCACAACGAAGAAGTCGATGTTAATTTGAATATCGTACCCGTTATAAACCTCTCGAAGTCGTCTTTATACGGTCACTGCAATCTTATCTGCTTCAACTGTATGCATGTCAGATTCTAGACTGCAGAGTCACAGTGTAAACATGTTCTGCAAGCTGTGTGCGTTATGCCTGCTTGGGAGTCATCTCATATGGTCATTGCGGACTCGTTTGCTTCAATAGTGTCCATGTGAGAAGATAGGATAAAAGAGATATAGTATGCACAACGATTAAGTCGATGTTTCTTCATTTGCCCATTGTACTCGTCATATACCCTCCAAGATTGTCTCATACGGTCACTGCCATCGTATTTTTCTCAACTGTATGCATGTCAGATGCCAGACTGCAGAGTTACAATGTAAACATAGTCAAAGTCGAAGTTTCTTGTTCTGCAGACTTTGTGCGTTTTAGTTGCTTATAAGTCGCCTAATATGGTCAATGCAAACTTGTCTGCTCCAATAGTGTCAAAGTGTGATGACAGGATAGGGAGAAATAGTGTGCACATCGATGGAGTCGATGTATCTTCATTTGCCTATTGTACTCGTTATATACCCTTCAGAGTCGTCTTATACGGTCACTGCAATCGTATCTGCTTTGACTGTATGCATGTCAGATGCTAGACTTCAGAGTTACAGTGTAAACATAGTCGAAGTTGAAGTTTGTTTTTCTGCGAACTGTGTGCGTTATACTCGCTCTGAAGTCGTCTTATATGGTCAGTGCGAACTTGCCTGCTTCAATAGTGTCCATGTGAGGTGATAGGATAGAGGTATATAGTGTGTACGACGATGATGTCGATGTATCTCCATTTACCTATTGTACTCGTTAAATATCCTTCAGAGTCGTCTTATACGGTCACTGCAATCGTATCTGCTTCAACTGTATACATGTCAGATTCTAGACTGCAGAGTCACAGTGTAAACATAGTCGAAGTTTCTTGTTTTGCAATCTATGTGCATTATACTCGCTTGGGAGTCGTCTCATATGGTCAATGTGAAATTGTCTGCTGCAATTGTGTTTATGTGAGATGATAGGATAGAGAGATATGGTGTGCACAACGATGAAGTCGATATATCCCCGTTTGCCTGTTTCACTCGCTTTATATCCTTCAAAGTCGTCCTATATGGTCACTGCAGTCGTATCTGCTTCAACTGTATGTATGTCAAATGTTATATTGCAGAGTTACAGTGTAAACATAGTCGAAGTCGAAGTTTCTTGTTCTGCAAGCTGTGTGCGTTACATGTGTACATAGAAGTCGTCTCATATGGTCATTGCGAACTTGTCTGTTTCAATAGTGTCCATGTAAGATGATAGGAAAGAGAGATTTCGTTTGCACAACGATGAAGTCGATGTAGCTTCATTTGTCTATTTTACTCGTTATATACCCTTCGAAGTCGTCTCATACGGATATCGTCATCGTATCTGCTTCGACTGTATATATGTCTGATTCTAGACTGCAGAGTTACAGTGTGAACATAGTCGGAGTCGAAGTTTCTTGTTCTGCAAGCTGTGTACGTTATTTCTGCTCAAAACTCGTCTTATATGGTCACTGCTATCGTATCTGCTCCAACTGTATGCATGTAAGATGCTAGATGGCAGAGTTACAGTGTGAAAATGGTCGAAGTCGAAGTTTCTTGTTGTGCAAGTTGTTTACGTTTTTCCCGCTTGGAAGTCGTCTCATATGGGCATTGCGAACTCGTCTGCTCCAATAGTATCCATGTGAGATGACAGGATAGAGAGATGAAGTCGATGTATCTTCATTTGCCTATTGTACTCGTTATATACCCTTCGAAGTCGTCTCATACAGATACCGTCATCGTATCTGTTTCAACGGTATGCATGTCAGATTCTAGACTGCTGAGTTACAGTGTGAACATAATCAAAGTCGAAACCCTAACTGTATGTTAGAAGCAAGAAAGCAGAGTCCCGGTGTGAAAATAGTCGAAGTTTTATTTTCTGCCTGTTGTGTGAGTTATACTTGCTTCGATGTCGTCTTATATGGTCTTTGCGATCTATTCTGTTCCGAAAGTATCAATGTGAAATGATCGAAAAGAGGGATACAGTGTGCGCACCAATGAAGTCGATGAATCTTCATTTGCCTGTTGCACTCGTTATATACCACACTGAGTCAACTCATTTAACCAGTAAGATGGTATCTGCCCTAAATGTATGCATGTCATGCATACAGTTAGGTATGATATGCTGCTAGAAAGCAGAGTATCAGTGTGAACTAAGTCGGAGTTTTTTTTTCTGCCTGTTGTATAAGTTTCACCTGCTTCGATGTCGTCTTATATGGTCTTTGCGATCTAATCTGCTTTGATAGTTTCCATGCGAGATGAATGAAGAGATACAGTGTGCACACCGATGGAGTCGATGTATCCCCATCTGCCTATTGTACTCGTTGAATACCCTTCAAAGTCATTCTATTTGGTCAGTGCGATCTGTTATGCCACAACTGTATGCATGTCAGAAGCTTGAATGCAGGCCCCAGAGTGAACATAGTCGAAGTTTCTTGTTCGGCCTGTTATGTGCGTTATACCCGCTTGAATGTCGTTTTATATGGTCCTTGTCAAAATATTTGCTTCAATAGTATCGTTGTGGGATGATAAACATCTGATATACAGTGTACTCACCAATGATGTCGTTGTATCTTCATTCGCCTGTTGTACTCGTTATATTCCTTTCAAAGTCGACTTTTATGGTCAGTGCATTTGTATGAAAGTCAGATATTCGAATGTGGAGTTACAGTGTAAACACACTCGGAGTTTCTCATTCTGGATGTTGATATCGTTAGAATCGCTTCGATGTCGTCTCATATGGTATTTGCGATCTATTCTGCTTTAGTAGTATCCATGTGAGATGATAGAATAGAGAGATACAGAGTTCGCACCGATGAAGTCGAAGTATCTTCATTTGCCTGTTGTACTCGTTTTAAACCACACAGAGTCAACTTATATGGTCAGTGAGATGGAATCTGCCCCAACTTTATGCATGTTAGAGGCAAGAGAGCAGAGTCCCAGTGTGAAAATAGTCAAAGTTTCATTTTCTGCCTGTTTTCCATGTGCGATGATGGAATGAAGAGACACAGTGTGCACAGTGATGAAGTCGATCTGCCTGTTGTTCTCGTCGAATATCCTTCAGAGTCATACTATATGGTCGGTGCGATCTTATCTCCCACAAGTGTATGCAAGTCAGAAGCTGGAATGCAGGCCCTAGAGTAAACATAGTCGAAGTGAAGTTTCTTGTTCTGCGAACTGTGTTCGTTATACCCGCTTGGATGTTGTCTTATATGGTCAATGCGAACTTGTTTGCACCGATAGTGTCCATGTAAGGTGAGAGGATACAGATATATAGGGTGTACGACGATGAAGTCGATGTATTCCCATTTGCCTATTGTACCCGTGTTATACCCTTCAAAAACGTCTCATACTCAGCTGTGTGCGTTACATGTGAACATAGTCGAAGTTGAAGTTTCTTGTTCTGCAAGTTGTGTGCGTTATACTCGCATTGGAGTCGTCTCATATGGGCATTTTGAACTAGTCTGCTTCTAAAGTGACCATGTTAGATGATATGATAGAGAGATATATTGTGCACGACGATTGAGTCGATCTATCTTCATTTGCCTATTGTACCCGTTATAAACCATTCAAAGTCGTCTTATGCGATCACTGCGATCGTTGCTGCACCAACTGTATGCATGTCAGAGTTAGTGTAAAAATGGTCGAAGTAGAATTTTCTTGTTTTGCAAGTTGTGAGCGTTATACCCGCTTGGCAGTCGTATCATGAGGGCATCGCGAACTCGTCCGCTTCAATAGTATCTATGTGAAATGATATGATAGAGAGATAGCGTGTGCACACCGATGAAGTCGATGTATCTTTATCTGCCCATTGTACTTGCTATATACCCTTCAAAGTCGTCTTATGTCAATACGATCATATATGCTTCAACTGTATGGTGCCAGATGCTAGTCTGCAGAGTTACAGTGTGAACACAGTCAAAGTCGAAGTTTCTTGTTCTGCAAGCTGTGTGCGTTATGCCTGCTTGAAAGTCGTCTCATATGGTCATTGCGGACTTGTTTGTTTCAATAGTGTCCATGTGAAATGATAGGATAGAGAGATATAGTATGCACAACGTTTAAGTCGATGTATCTTCATTTGCTTATTGTACTCGTTATATACCCTCCAAAATCGTCTGATACGGTCACTGCCATCGTATCTTTCCCAACTGTATACATGTCAGATGCCAGTATGCAGAGTTACGATGTAAACATAGTCTAAGACGAAGTTTCTTGTTCTGCAGACTTTGTGCGTTATAGTCGCTCGGAAGTCGTCTCATATGATCAATGCGAACTTGTCTGCTTCAATGGTGTCAATATGAGATGACAGGATAGAGAGAGATAGTGTGCACAACGTTGGAGTCGATGTATCTTCATTTGCCTATTGTACTCGTTATATACCCTTCAGAGTCGTCTTATACGGTCACTGCAATCGTTTCTGCTTTGACTGTATGCATGTCAGATGCTAGACTTCAGAGTTACAGTGTAAACATAGTCGAAGTTGAAGTTTATTATTCTACAAACTGTGTGCGTTATACTCGCTCCGAAGTCGTCTTATATGGTCAATGCGAACTTGCCTGCTTCATTAGTGTCCATGTGAAATGATAGGATAGAGAGATAAAGTGTGCACAACGAAGAAGTCGATGTGACTTCATTTGCATATCGTACCCGTTATAAACCTCTCGAAGTCGTCTTTCACGGTCACTGCAATCTTATCTGCTTCAATTGTATGCATGTCAGATTCTACACTGCAGAGTCACAGTGTAAACATAGTCAAAGTCGAAGTTTCTTGTTCTGCAAGTTGTGTGCGTTGTAATCGCTTAGAAGTTGTCTCATATGGGCATTGCGAACCCCGCTGTTTCAATAGTATCCATGTGAGATGATAGAATAGAGAGATACAGAGTTCGCACCGATAAAGTCGGAGTATCTTCATTTGCCTGTTGTACTCGTTATAATTATACCACACAGAGTTAACTTATATGGTCAGTGAGATGGTATCTGCCCTAACTGTATGCATGTTAGAAGCAAGAAAGCAGAGTCCCGGTGTGAAAATAGTCGAAGTTGTATTTTCTGCCTGTTGTGTGAGTTATACTTGCTTCGATGTCGTCTTATATGGTCTTTGCGATCTATTCTGTACCGGAAGTATATATGTGAAATGATCGAAAAGAGAGATACAGTGTGCGCACCAAAGAAGTCGATGAATCTTCATTCGCCTGTTGCACTCGTTATATACCACACTGACTCAACTCATATGGCCAGTAAGATGGTATCTGCCCCAACTGTATGCATGTCAGGAGCTAGAAAGCAGAGTATCAGTGTGAACATAGTCGGAGTTTTTTTTTCTGCCTGTTGTGTGAGTTCCACCTGCTTCGATGTCGTCTTCTTTGCGATCTTATCTGCTTTGATAGTTTCCATGTGAGATGAATGGAGAGATAAAGTGTGCACACCGATGGAGTCGATGTATCCCCATCTGCCTATTGTACTCGTTAAATACCCTTCAAAGTCATTCTTTATGGTCAGTGCGATCTAATATGCCACAACTGTATGCATGTCAGAAGCTTGAATGCAGGCCCCAGAGTGAACATAGTCGAAGTTTCTTGTTCGGCCTGTTATGTGCGTTATACCCGCTTGAATGTCGTTTTATATGGTCCTTGTCAACATATTTGCATCAATTGTATCGTGGGATGATGAACTACTGATATACAGTGTACTCACCAATGATGTCGTTGTATCTTCATTCGCCTGTCGTACTCGTTATATTCCTTTCAAAGTCGACTTTTATGGTCAGTGCAATTGTATGAAAGTCAAATACTTGGATAAAGAGTTACAGTGTAAACATACCCGAAGTTTCTCATTCTGTATGTTGTTATCGTAAAAATCGCTTCGATGTCGTCTCATATGATATTCGCGATCTATCCTGCTTCAATAGTATCCATGTGAGTTGATAGAATAGAGAGATACAGAGTTCGCACCGATGAAGTCGAAGTATCTTCATTTGCCTGTTGTACTCGTTATATACCACACAGAGTCAACTTATATGGTCAGTGGGATGGTATCTAATCCAACTGTATGCATGTTAGGAGCAAGAGAGCAGAGTCCCAGTGTGAAAATAGTCGAAGTTTCATTTTCTGCCTGTTTTCCATGTGCGATGATGGAATGAAGAGAAACAGTGTGCACAGTGATGAAGTCGATGTATCCTCATCTGCCTGTTGTTCTCGTCGAATACCCTTCAGAGTCATACTATATGGTCGGTGCGATCTTATCTCCCCCAAGTGTATGCAAGTCAGGAGCTGGAATGCAGGCCCCAGAGTAAACATAGTCGCAGTGAAGTTTCTTGTTCTGCAAACTGTGTGCGTTATACCCGCATGGATGTCGTCTCATATGGTCAATGCGAACTTGTTTGCACCGATAGTGTCCATGTGAGGTGAGAGGATACAGATATATAGGGTGTACGACGATGAAGTCGATGTATTCCCATTTGCCAATTGTACTCGTTATATACCCTTCAGAGTCGTCTCATACGGTCACTGCCATCGTATCTGCTTCAACTGTATGCATATCAGATGCTGGACTGCAGAGTTACAGTAAAAACATAGTCAAAGTCGGAGTTTCTTGTTCTACAAGCTGTGTGCGGTATACCCGCTCAAAAGTCGTCTTATATGGTCGATGCAAACTTGTCTGCTTCAATATTGGCAATGTAACATGATTGGATAGAGAGATATAGTGTGCACAATGATGAAGTCGATGTATCTTCATTTGCCTATTGTACTCATTATAGGATGGAACTGTTGATTTCCTTAACTTAGACAGTCGTCTAATCCTCTCCTGTACTCGTTATATACCATTATTTTTATGTCGACTTATACGGTCAATGCAATCGTACATGCTTCATCTGTATGCATGTCAGATGCTAGACTGCAGAGTTACAGTGTGAACATATTCGAAGTTACTTGTTCTGCGAGCTGTGTGCGTTATACCTGCTTGAATGTCGTCTAATATGGGCATCGGGAACTCGACTGCTTCAATAGTATCCATGTGAGTTGATAGGATAGAGAAATAGAGTGTGCACCCTGATGAAGTCGATGTTTCTTCATCTGCCTATTGTACTCGCGATATAATCTTCAAAGTCGTCTTATATGGTCACTACGATCATATCTGCTTCAACTGTATGCATGTCAGATGCTAGACTGCAGAGTGACAGTGTAAACATGGACGACGTCAAAGTTTCTTGTTCTGTAAGCTGTGTGCGTTATACCTGCCTGGAAGTCGTCTCGTATGGTCATTGCGAACTTGTCTGCTTCAATAGTGTCCATGTGAGATGATATGATAGAAATATAATAGTGTGCACATCGATGAAGTCGATATATCCCCACTTGCCTTTTTTATTCGCTATATATCCTTCAAAGTCGTCTGATATGGTCACTGTTGTCGTATCTGCTTCAACTGTATGCATGTCAGATGTTATACTGCAGAGTTACAGTGTAAACATAGTCAAAGTCGAGATTTCTTGTTCTGCAAGATGTGTGCGCTATACCTGCTTGGAAGTCGTCTTATATGGTCATTGCGAACTAGTCTGCTTCAACAGTGTCCATGTGAAATGATTGGATAGATAGATATAGTGTGCACAACGATGAAGTCGATGTATCTTCATTTGCCTATTGTACCCGTTATAAACCCATCGAAGTCGACTTATACGGTCACTGCAATCGTTCCTGCATCAACTGTATGTATGTCAGATGCTAGACTGCAGAGTTACAGTGTGAACATAGTCGAAGTTGAAGTTTCTTGTTCTGCAAGTTGTGTGCGTTATACTCGCATTGGAGTCGCCTCATATGGGCATTTTGAACTAGTCTGCTTCTATAGTGACCATGTTAGATGATATGATAGAGAGATATATTGTGCACGACGATTAAGTCGATGTATCTTCATTTGCCTATTGTACCCGTTAATTTTCTTGTTTCGCATGTTGTGTGCGTTAAACCCGCTTGGCAGTCGTATCATGAGGGCATCGCGAACTCGTCCGCTTCAATAGTATCCATGTGAAATGACATGATAGAGAGATAGCGTGTGCACACCGATGAAGTCGATGTATCTTTATCTGCCCATTGTACTTGCTATTTACCCTTCAAAATCGTCTCATGTCACTACGATCATATCTGCTTCAACTGTATGCATGCCAGATGCTAGTCTGCAGAGTTACAGTGTGAACACAGTCAAAGTCGAAGTTTCTTGTTCTGCAAGCTGTGTGCGTTATGCCTGCTTGGAAGTCGTCTCATATGGTCATTGCGGACTTGTTTGCTTCAATAGTGTCCATGTGAAATGATAGGATAGAGAGATATAGTATGCACAACGATTAAGTCGATGTATCTTCATTTGCCTATTGTACTCGTTATATACCATTCAAAATCGTCTCATACGGTCACTGCCATCGTATCTTTCCCAACTGTATACATGTCAGATGCCAGAATGCAGAGTCACAATGTAAACATAGTCAAAGACGAAGTTTCTTGTTCTGCAGACTTTGTGCAATATAGTCGCTCGAAAGTCGTCTCATATGATCAATGCGAACTTGTCTGCTTCATTGGTGTCAATGTGAGATGACAGGATAGAGAGAGATAGTGTGCACAACGTTGGAGTCGATGTATCTTCATTTGCCTATTGTTCTCGTTATATACCCTTCAGAGTCGTCTCATACGGTCACTGCAATCGTATCGGCATTGACTGTATGCATATCAGATGCTAGACTTCAGAGTTACAGTGTAAACATAGTCGAAGTTGAAGTTTGTTTTTCTGCAAACTGTGTGCGTTATACTCGCTCTGAAGTCGTCTTATATGGTCAAAGCGAACTTGCCTTCTTCAATAGTGTCCATGTGAGGTGATAGGATAGAGGTATATAGTGTGCACGACGATGATGTCGATGTATCCCCATTTACCTATTGTACTCGTTAAATATCCTTCAGAGTCGTCTTATACTGTCACTGCAATCGTATCTGCTTCAACTGTATGCATGTCAGATGCTAGACTGCAGAGTTACTGTGTAAACATAGTCGAAGTCGAAGTTTCTTGACCTGCAAGCTGTGTGCATTATACCAGCTCAGGAGTCGTCTTTATGGTCATGTGAACTTGTCTGCTTCAATATTGTCCATGTGAGATGATAGGATAGAAATATGTGTGCACAACGATGAAGTCGATGTATCTTCATTTGCCTATTGTACCCGTCATAAACCATTCAAAGTCGTCTTATGCGATCACTGCGATCGTTGCTGCATCATTTGTATGCATGTCAGAGTTATAGTGTAAACATGGTCGTAGTAGAATTTACTTGTTTTGCACGTTGTGTGCGTTATACCCGCTTGGCAGTCGTATCATGCGGGCATCGCGAACTCGTCCGCTTCAATAGTATCCTTGTGAAATGATATGATAGAGAGATAAAGTGTGCACAACGAAGAAGTCGATGTAACTCCATTTGCATATCGTACCCGTTTTAAACCTCTCGAAAACGTCTCAAACGGTCACTGCAGTCGTATCTGCTTCAACTGTATGCATGTCAGATTCTAGACTGCAGAGTCACAGTGTAAACATAGTCAAAGTCGAAGTTTCTTGTTCTGCAAGTTGTGTGCGTTGTACCCGCTTAGAAGTTGTCTCATATGGGCATTGCGAACCCCGCTGTTTCAATAGTATCCATGTGAGATGATAGAATAGAGAGATACAGAGTTCGCACCGATAAAGTCGGAGTATCTTCATTTGCCTGTTGTACTCGTTATAATTATACCACACAGAGTTAACTTATATGGTCAGTGAGATGGTATCTGCCCTAACTGTATGCATGTTAGAAGCAAGAAAGCAGAGTCCCGGTGTGAAAATAGTCGAAGTTTTATTTTCTGCCTGTTGTGTTAGTTATACTTGCTTCGATGTCGTCTTATATGGTCTTTGCGATCTATTCTGTTCCGAAAGTATATATGTGGAATGATCTAAAAGAGAGATAGAGTGTGCGCACCAATGAAGTCGATGAATCTTCATTCGCCTGTTGCACTCGTTATATACCACACTGAGTCAACTCATATGGCCAGTAAGATGGTATCTGCCCCAACTGTATGCATGTCAGGAGCTAGAAAGCAGAGTATCAGTGTGAACATAGTCGGAGTTTTTTTTTTCTGCCTGTTGTGTGAGTTTCACCTGCTTCGATGTCGTCTTATATGGTCCTTGCGATCTAATCTGCTTTGATAGTTTTCATGTAGGATGAATGAAGAGACACAGTGTGCACACCGATGGAGTCGATGTATCCCCATCTGCCTATTGTACTCGTTGAATACCCTTCAAAGTCATTCTATATGGTCAGTGCGATCTGATATGCCACAACTGTATGCATGTCAGAAGCTTGAATGCAGGCCCCAGAGTGAACATAGTCGAAGTTTCTTGTTCGGCCTGTTATGTGCGTTATACCCGCTTGAATGTCATTTTATATGGTCCTTGTCAACATATTTGCTTCAATAGTATCGTTGTGGGATGATAAACTACTGATATACAGTGTACTCACCAATGATGTCGTTGTATCTTCATTCGCCTGTTGTACTCGTTATATTCCTTTCAAAGTCGACTTTTATGGTCAGTGCAATTGTATGAAAGTCAAAAACTTGGATCGTATATGCTTCAACTGTATGCATGTCAGATGCTAGACTGCAGAGTTACTGTGTAAACATAGTCGAAGTCGAAGCTTGTTGACCTGCAAGCTGTGTGCTTTATACCAGGAGTCGTCTATATGGTCATGTGAACTTGTCTGCTTCAATATTGTCCATGTGATGAAGTCGATATATCTCCACTTGCCTTTTTTACTCGCTATATATCCTTCAAAGTCGTCTAATATGGTCACTGTTGTCGTATCTGCTCCAACTGTATGCATGTCAGATGTTATACTGCAGAGTTACAGTGTAAACATAGTCAAAGTCGAGATTTCTTGTTCTGCAAGATGTGTGCGTTATACCTGCTTGGAAGTCGTCTTATATGGTCATTGCGAACTAGTCTGCTTCAACAGTGTCCATGTGAAATGATTGGATAGATAGATATAGTGTGCACAACGATGAAGTCGATGTATCTTCATTTGCCTATTGTACCCGTTATAAACCCTTCGAAGTCGTCTTATGCGGTCACTGCAATCGTTGCTGCATCAACTGTATGCATGTCAGATGCTAGACTGCAGAGTTACAGTGTGAACATAGTCGAAGTTGAAGTTTCTTGTTCTGCAAGTTGTGTGCGTTATACTCGCATTAGAGTCGTCTCATATGGGCATTTTGAACTAGTCTGCTTCTAGTGACCATGTTAGATGATATGATAGAGAGATATATTGTGCACGACGATTAAGTCGATGTATCTTCATTTGCCTATTGTACCCGTTATAAACCATTCAATGTCGTCTTATGCGATCACTGCGATCGTTGCTGCATCAACTGTATGCATGTCAGAGTTATAGTGTAAACATGGTCGTAGTAGAATTTTCTTGTTTTGTAAGTTGTGTGCGTCATACCCGCTTGGCAGTCGTATCATGAGGGCATCGCGAACTCGTCCGCTTCAATAGTATCTATGTGAAATGATATGATAGAGAGATAGCGTGTGCACACCGATGAAGTCGATGTATCTTTATCTGCCCATTGTACTTGCTATATACCCTCCAAAGTCGTCTTATGTCACTACGATCATATATGCTTCAACTGTATGGTGCCAGATGCTAGTCTGCAGAGTTACAGTGTGAACACAGTCAAAGTCGAAATTTCTTGTTCTGCAAGCTGTGTGCGTTATGCCTGCTTGAAAGTCGTCTCATATGGTCATTGCGGACTTGTTTGCTTCGATAGTGTCCATGTGAAATGATAGGATAGAGAGATATAGTATGCACAACGTTTAAGTCGATGTATCTTCATTTGCTTATTGTACTCGTTATATACCCTCCAAAATCGTCTGATACGGTCACTGCCATCATATCTTTCCCAACTGTATACATGTCAGATGCCAGAATGCAGAGTTACAATGTAAACATAGTCTGAGACGAAGTTCCTTGTTTTGCAGACTTTGTGCGTTATAGTCGCTCGGAAGTCGTCTCATATGATCAATGCGAACTTGTCTGCTTCAATGGTGTCAATGTGAGATGACAGGATAGAGAGAGATAGTGTGCACAACGTTGGAGTCGATGTATCTTCATTTGCCTATTGTACTCGTTATATACCCTTCAGAGTCGTCTTATACGGTCACTGCAAGCGTTTCTGCTTTGACTGTATGCATGTCAGATGCTAGACTTCAGAGTTACAGTGTAAACATAGTCGAAGTTGAAGTTTGTTATTCTGCAAACTGTGTGCGTTATACTCGCTTTGAAGTCGTCTTATATGGTCAATGCGAACTTGCCTGCTTCATTAGTGTCCATGTGAGGTGATAGGATAGAGTTATATAGTGTGTACGACGATGATGTCGATGTATCCCCATTTGCCTATTGTACTCGTTGAATACCCTTCAGAGTCGTCTCATTCGGTCACTGCCATCGTATCTGCTTTAACTGTATGCATGCCAGATGCTAGACTGCAGAGTTACAGTGTGAACATAGGCGAAGTCGAAGTTTCTTGTTCTGCAAGTTGTGTGCGTTATACCCACTTGGAAGTCGTCTTATATGGTCATTGCGAACTTGTCTGCTCCAATAGTGACCATGTAAAATGATAGGATAGAGAGATAAAGTGTGCACAACGAAGAAGTCGATGTTACTTCATTTGCATATCGTACCCGTTATAATTGTATGCATTTCAGATTCTACACTGCAGAGTCACAGTGTAAACATAGTCAAAGTCGAAGTTTCCTGTTCTGCAAGTTGTGTGCGTTGTACCCGCTTATAAGTTGTCTAATATGGGCATTGCGAACCCCGCTGTTTCAATAGTATCCATGTGAGATGATAGAATAGAGAGATACAGAGTTCGCACCGATAAAGTCGGAGTATCTTCATTTGCCTGTTGTACTCGTTATAATTATACCACACAGAGTTAACTTATATGGTCAGTGAGATGGTATCTGCCCTAACTGTATGCATGTTAGAAGCAAGAAAGCAGAGTCCCGGTGTGAAAATAGTCGAAGTTGTATTTTCTGCCTGTTGTGTGAGTTATACTTGCTTCGATGTCGTCTTATATGGTCTTTGCGATCTATTCTGTACCGGAAGTATATATGTGAAATGATCGAAAAGAGAGATACAGTGTGCGCACCAAAGAAGTCGATGAATCTTCATTCGCCTGTTGCACTCGTTATATACCACACTGAGTCAACTCATATGGCCAGTAAGATGGTATCTGCCCAAACTGTATGCATGTCAGGAGCTATAAAGCAGAGTATCAGTGTGAACATAGTCGGAGTTTTTTTTTCTGCCTGTTGTGTGAGTTCCACCTGCTTCGATGTCGTCTTCTTTGCGATCTAATCTGCTTTGATAGTTTCCATGTGAGATGAATGAAGAGATAAAGTGTGCACACCGATGGAGTCGATGTATCCCTATCTGCCTATTGAACTCGTTAAATACCCTTCAAAGTCATTCTTTATGGTCAGTGCGATCTAATATGCCACAACTGTATGCATGTCAGAAGCTTGAATGCAGGCCCCAGAGTGAACATTGTCGAAGTTTCTTGTTCGGCCTGTTATGTGCGTTATACCCGCATGAATGTCGTTTTATATGGTCCTTGTCATCATATTTGCATCAATTGTATCGTGGGATGATGAACTACTGATATACAGTGTACTCACCAATGATGTCGTTGTATCTTCATTCGCCTGTTGTACTCGTTATATTCCTTTCAAAGTCGACTTGTATGGTCAGTGCAATTGTAGAAAGTCAAATACTTGGATAAAGAGTTAAAGTGTAAACATACCCGAAGTTTCTCATTCTGGATGTTGTTATCGTAAAAATCGCTTCGATGTCGTCTCATATGATATTCGCGATCTATCCTGCTTCAATAGTATCCATGTGAGATGATAGATTAGAGAGATACAGAGTTCGCACCGATGAAGTCGAAGTATCTTCATTTGCCTGTTGTACTCGTTATATACCACACAGAGTCAACTTATATGGTCAGTGGGATGGTATCTAAACCAACTGTATGCATGTTAGGAGCAAGAGAGCAGAGTCCCAGTGTGAAAATAGTCGAAGTTTCATTTTCTGCCTGTTTTCCATGTGCGATGATGGAATGAAGACATACAGTGTGCACAGTGATGAAGTCGATGTATCCTCATCTGCCTGTTGTTCTCGTCGAATACCCTTCAAAGTCATACTATATGGTCGGTTCGATCTTATCTCCCCCAAGTGTATGCAAGTCAGGAGCTGGAATGCAGGCCCCAGAGTAAACATAGTCGAAGTGAAGTTTCTTGTTCTGCAAACTGTGTGCGTATACCCGCATGGATGTCGTCTCATATGGTCAATGCGAACTTGTTCGCACCGATAGTGTCCATGTGAGGTGAGAGGATACAGATATATAGGGTGTACGACGATGAAGTCGATGTATTCCCATTTGCCTATTGTACTCGTTATATACCCTTCAAAGTCGTCTCATACGGTCACTGCCATCGTATCTGCTTCAACTGTATGCATGTCAGATGCTGGACTGCAGAGTTACAGTGAAAACATAGTCAAAGTCGGAGTTTCTTGTTCTACAAGCTGTGTGCGTTATACCCGCTCAAAAGTCGTCTTATATGGTCAATGCAAACTTGTCTGCTTCAATATTGGCAATGTAACATGATTGGATAGAGAGATATAGTGTGCACAATGATGAAGTCGATGTATCTTCATTTGCCTATTGTACTCATTATAGGATGGAACTGTTGATTTCCTTAACTTAGACAGTCGTCTAATCCTCTCCTGTACTCATTATATACCATTTTATGTCGACTTATACGGTCAATGCAATCGTACATGCTTCATCTGTATGCATGTCAGATGCTAGACTGCAGAGTTACAGTGTGAACATATTCGAAGTTACTTGTTCTGCGAGCTGTGTGCGTTATACCTGCTTGAATGTCGTCTCATATGGGCATCGGGAACTCGACTGCTTCAATAGTATCCATGTGAGTTGATAGGATAGAGAAATAGAGTGTGCACCCTGATGAAGTCGATGTTTCTTCATCTGCCTATTGTACTCGCAATATACCCTTCAAAGTCGTCTTATATGGTCACTACGATCATATCTGCTTCATCTGTATGCATGTCAGATGCTAGACTGCAGAGTGACAGTGTAAACATGGACGACGTCAAAGTTTCTTGTTCTGTAAGCTGTGTGCGTTATACCTGCCTGGAAGTCGTCTCGTATGGTCATTGCGAACTTGTCTGCTTCAATAGTGTCCATGTGAGATGATATGATAGAAATATAATAGTGTGCACAACGATGAAGTCGATATATCCCCACTTGCCTTCTTTATTCGCTATATATCCTTCAAAGTCGTCTGATATGGTCACTGTTGTCGTATCTGCTTCAACTGTTTGCATGTCAGATGTTATACTGCAGAGTTACAGTGTAAACATAGTCAAAGTCGAGATTTCTTGTTCTGCAAGATGTGTGCGCTATACCTGCTTGGAAGTCGTCTTATATGGTCATTGCGAACTAGTCTGCTTCAACAGTGTCCATGTGAAATGATTGGATAGATAGATATAGTGTGCACAACGATGAAGTCGATGTATCTTCATTTGCCTATTGTACCCGTTATAAACCCATCGAAGTCGTCTTATACGCTCACTGCAATCGTTCCTGCATCAACTGTATGTATGTCAGATGCTAGACTGCAGAGTTACAGTGTGAACATAGTCGAAGTTGAAGTTTCTTGTTCTGCAAGTTGTGTGCGTTATACTCGCATTGGAGTCGCCTCATATGGGCATTTTGAACTAGTATGCTTCTATAGTGACTATGTTAGATGATATGATAGAGAGATATATTGTGCATGACGATTGAGTCGATGTATCTTCATTTGCCTATTGTACCCGTTAATTTTCTTGTTTCGCATGTTGTGTGCGTTGAACCCGCTTGGCAGTCGTATCATGAGGGCATCGCGAACTCGTCCGCTTCAATAGTATCCATGTGGAATGATATGATAGAGAGATAGCGTGTGCACACCGATGAAGTCGATGTATCTTTATCTGCCCATTGTACTTGCTATTCACCCTCCAAAGTCGTCTTATGTCACTACGATCATATCTGCTTCAACTGTATGCATGCCAGATGCTAGTCTGCAGAGTTACAGTGTTAACACAGTCAAAGTCGAAGTTTCTTGTTCTGCAAGCTGTGTGAGTTATGCCTGCTTGGAATTCGTCTCATATGGTCATTGCGGACTTGTTTGCTTCAATAGTGTCCATGTGAAATGATAGGATAGAGATATAGTATGCACAACGATTAAGTCGATGTATCTTCATTTGCCTATTGTACTCGTTATATACCCTTCAAATCGTCTCATACGGTCACTGCCATCGTATCTTTTCCAACTGTATACATGTCAGATGCCAGAATGCAGAGTAACAATGTAAACATAGTCAAAGACGAAGTTTCTTGTTCTGCAGACTTTGTGCGTTATAGTCGCTCGGAAGTCGTCTCATATGATCAATGCGAACTTGTCTGCTTCAATGGTGTCAATGTGAGATGACAGGATAGAGAGATATAGTGTGCACATCGATGGAGTCGATGTATCTTCATTTGCCTATTGTTCTCGTTATATACCCTTCAGAGTCGTCTCATACGGTCACTGCAATCGTATCGGCATTGACTGTATGCATGTCAGATGCTAGACTTCAGAGTTACAGTGTAAACATAGTTGAAGTTGGAGTTTGTTTTTCTGCAAACTATGTGCGTTATACTCGCTCTGAAGTCGTCTTATATGGTCAAAGCGAACTTGCCTGCTTCAATAGTGTCCATGTGAGGTGATATAGTGTGTACGACGATGATGTCGATGTATCCCCATTTACCTATTGTACTCGTTAAATATCCTTCAGAGTCGTCTTATACTGTCACGCCCATCGTATCTGCTTCAACTGTATGCATGTCAGATGCTAGACTGCAGAGTTACAGTGTAAACATAGTCATAGTTTCTTGTTCTACAAGCTGTGTGCGTTATACCCGCTCAAAAGTCGTCTTATATGGTCAATGCAAACTTGTCTGCTTCAATATTGGCAATGTAACATGATTGGATAGAGAGATAGATATAGTGTGCACAAAGATGAAGTCGATGTATCTTCATTTGCCTATTGTACTCATTATATACCATTTTATGTCGACTAATACGGTCAATGCAATCGTACATGCTTCATCTGTATGCATGTCAGATGCTAGACAGCAGAGTTACAGTGTGAACATATTCGAAGTTACTTGTTCTGCGAGCTGTGTGCGTTATACCTGCTTGAATGTCGTCTCATATGGGCATCGGGAACTCGACTGCTTCAATTGTATCCATGTGAGTTGATAGAGTGTGCACCCTGATGAAGTCGATGTTTCTTCATCTGCCTATTGTACTCGCAATATACCCTTCAAAGTCGTCTTATATGGTCACTACGATCATATCTGCTTCATCTGTATGCATGTCAGATGCTAGACTGCAGAGTGACAGTGTAAACATGGACGACGTCAAAGTTTCTTGTTCTGTAAGCTGTGTGCATTATACCTGCCTGGAAGTCGTCTCGTATGGTCATTGCGAACTTGTCTGCTTCAATAGTGTCCATGTGAGATGATATGATAGAAATATAATAGTGTGCACAACGATGAAGTCGATATATCCCCACTTGCCTTCTTTATTCGCTATATATCCTTCAAAGTCGTCTGATATGGTCACTGTTGTCGTATCTGCTTCAACTGTTTGCATGTCAGATGTTATACTGCAGAGTTACAGTGTAAACATAGTCAAAGTCGAGATTTCTTGTTCTGCAAGATGTGTGCGCTATACCTGCTTGGAAGTCGTCTTATATGGTCATTGCGAACTAGTCTGCTTCAACAGTGTCCATGTGAAATGATTGGATAGATAGATATAGTGTGCACAACGATGAAGTCGATGTATCTTCATTTGCCTATTGTACCCGTTATAAACCCATCGAAGTCGTCTTATACGGTCACTGCAATCGTTCCTGCATCAACTGTATGTATGTCAGATGCTAGACTGCAGAGTTACAGTGTGAACATATTCGAAGTTACTTCTTCTGCGAGCTGTGTGCGTTATACCTGCTTGAATGTCGTCTCATATTGGCATCAGGAACTCGACTGCTTCAATAGTATCCATGTGAGTTGATAGGATAGAGATATAGAGTGTGCACCCTGATGAAGTCGATGTTTCTTCATCTGCCTATTGTACTCGCAATATACCCTTCAAAGTCGTCTTATATGGTCACTACGATCATATCTGCTTCAACTGTATGCATGTCAGATGCTAGACTGCAGAGTGACAGTGTAAACATGGACGACGTCAAAGTTTCTTGTTCTGCAAGCTGTGTGCGTTATACCTGCCTGGAAGTCGTCTCGTATGGTCATTGCGAACTTGTCTGCTTCAATAGTGTCCATGTGAAATGATAGGATAGAGATATATAGTGTGTACGACGATGAAGTCGTTGTATCCCCATTTGCCTATTGTACTCGTTATATACCCCTAGTAGTCGTCTCATACGGTCACTGCCATCGTATATGCTTCAACTGTATGCATGTCAGATGCTAGACTGCAGAGTTACTGTGTAAACATAGTCGAAGTCGAAGTTTCTTGACCTGCAAGCTGTGTGCTTTATACCAGCTCAGGAGTCGTCTTTATGGTCATGTGAACTTTTCTGCTTCAATATTGTCCATGTGAGATGATAGGATAGAAATATAATAGTGTGCACAACGATGAAGTCGATATATCCCCACTTGCCTTTTTTACTCGCTATATATCCTCCAAAGTCGTCTAATATGGTCACTGTTGTAGTATCTGCTTCAACTGTATGCATGTCAGATGTTATACTGCAGAGTTACAGTGTAAACATAGTCAAAGTCAAGATTTCTTGTTCTGCAAGATGTGTGCGCTATACCTGCTTGGAAGTCGTCTTATATGGTCATTGCGAACTAGTCTGCTTCAACAGTGTCCATGTGAAATGATAGATAGATATAGTGTGCACAACGATGAAGTCGATGTATCTTCATTTGCCTATTGTACCCGTCATAAACCATTCAAAGTCGTCTTATGCGATCACTGCGATCGTTGCTGCATCATTTGTATGCATGTCAGAGTTATGGTGAAAACATGGTCGTAGTAGAATTTACTTGTTTTGCACGTTGTGTGCGTTATACCCGCTTGGCAGCCGTATCATGCGGGCATCGCGAACTCGTCCGCTTCAATAGTATCCATGTGAAATGATATGATAGAGAGATAGCGTGTGCACACCGATGAAGTCGATGTATCTTTATATGCCCATTGTACTTGCTATATACCCTCCAAAGTCGTCTTATGTCACTACGATCATATCTGCTTCAACTGTATGCATGCCAGATGCTAGTCTGCAGAGTTACAGTGTGAACACAGTCAAAGTCGAAGTTTTTTGTTCTGCAAGCTGTGTGCGTTATGCCCGCTTGGGAGTCGTCTTATATGGTCATTGCGGACTTGTTTGCTCCAATAGTGTCCATGTGAAATGATAGGATAGAGAGATATAGTATGCACAACGATTAAGTCGATGTATCATCATTTGCCTATTGTACTCGTTATAAACCCTCCAAAATCGTCTCATACGGTCACTGCCATCGTATCTTTTCCAACTGTATACATGTCAGATGCCAGAATGCAGAGTTGCAATGTAAACATAGTCAAAGACGAAGTTTCTTGTTCTGCAGACTTTGTGCGTTATAGTCGCTCGAAAGTCGTCTCATATGATCAATGCGAACTTGTCTGCTTCAATGGTGTCAATGTGAGATGACAAGATAGAGAGAGATAGTGTGCACAACGTTGGAGTCGATGTATCTTCATTTGCCCATTGTTCTCGTTATATACCCTTCAGAGTCGTCTTATACGGTCACTGCAATCGTGTCTGCTTTGACTGTATGCATGTCAGATGCTAGACTGCAGAGTTACAGTGTAAACATAGTCGGAGTCGAAGTTTCTTGTTCTGCAAGTTGTGTGCGTTATACCCACTTGGAAGTCGTCTTATATGGTCATTGCGAACTTGTCTGCGTCAATAGTGACCATGTAAGATGATAGGATAGAGAGATAAAGTGTGCACAACGAAGAAGTCGATGTAACTCCATTTGCATATCGTATCCGTTATAAACCTCTCGAAAACGCCTTAAACGGTCACTGCAATCGTATCTGCTTCAACTGTATGCATGTCAGATTCTAGACTGCAGAGTCACAGTGTAAACATAGTCAAAGTCGAAGTTTCTTGTTCTGCAAGTTGTGTGCGTTGTACCTTCTCAGAAGTTGTCTCATATGGGCATTGCGAACCCCGCTGTTTCAATAGTATCCATGTGAGATGATAGAATAGAGAGATACAGAGTTCGCACCGATGAAGTCGGAGTATCTTCATTTGCCTGTTGTACTCGTTATAATTATACCACACTGAGTTAACTTATATGGTCAGTGAGATGGTATCTGCCCTAACTGTATGCATGTTAGAAGCAAGAAAGCAGAGTCCCGGTGTGAAAATAGTCGAAGTTTTATTTTCTGCCTGTTGTGTGAGTTATACTTGCTTCGATGTCGTCTTATATGGTCTTTGCGATCTATTCTGTTCCGAAAGTATATATGTGAAATGATCGAAAAGAGAGATACAGTGTGCGCACCAATGAAGTCGATGAATCTTCATTCGCCTGTTGCACTCGTTATATACCACACTGAGTCAACTCGTATGGCCAGTAAGATGGTATCTGCCCCAACTGTATGCATGTCAGGAGCTAGAAAGCATAGTATCAGTGTGAACATAGTCGGAGTTTTTTTTTATGCCTGTTTTGTGAGTTTCACCTGCTTCGATGTCGTCTTATATGGTCCTTGCGATCTAATCTGCTTTGATAGTTTCCATGTGAGATGAATGAAGAGATACAGTGTGCACACCGATGGAGTCGATGTATCCCCATCTGCCTATTGTACTCGTTAAACACCCTCCAAAGTCATTCTATATGGTCAGTGCGATCTGATATGCCACAACTGTATGCATGTCAGAAGCTTGAATGCAGGCCCCAGAGTGAACATAGTCGAAGTTTCTTGTTCGGCCTGTTAAGTGCGTTATACCCGCTTGAATGTCATTTTATATGGTCCTTGTCAACATATTTGCTTCAATAGTATCGTGGTGGGATGATAATCAACTGATATACAGTGTACTCACCAATGATGTCGTTGTATCTTCATTCGCCTGTTGTACTCGTTATATTCCTTTCAAAGTCGACTTTTATGGTGAAAGCAATTGTATGGAAGTTAAATACTTGGATAAAGAGTTACAGTGTAAACATACTCGGAGTTTCTCATTCTGGATGTTGTTATCGTAAGAATCGCTTCGATGTCGTCTCATATGGTATTCGCGATCTATTCTGCTTCAATAGTATCCAAGTGAGATGATAGAATAGAGAGATACAGAGTTCGCACCGAAGAAGTCGAAGTATCTTCATTTGCCTGTTGTACTCGTTATATACCACACAGAGTCAACTTATATGGTCAGTGGGATGGTATCTGCTCCAACTGTATGCATGTTAGGAGCAAGAGAGCAGAGTCCCAGTGTGAAAATAGTCGAAGTTTCATTTTCTGCCTGTTTTCCATGTGCGATGATGGAATGAAGAGAAACAGTGTGCACAGTGATGAAGTCGATGTATCCTCATCTGCCTGTTGTTCTCGTCGAATACCCTTCAAAGTCATACTATATGTTCGGTACGATCTTATCTCCCCCAAGTGTATGCAAGTCAGGAGCTGGAATGCAGGCCCCAGAGTAAACATAGTCGAAGTGAAGTTTCTTGTTCTGCAAACTGTGTGCGTTATACCCGCATGGATGTCGTCTCATATGGTCAATGCGAACTTTTTTGCACCGATAGTGACCATGTGAGGTGAGAGGATACAGATATATAGGGTGTACGACGATGAAGTCGATGTATTCTTATTTGCCTATTGTACTCGTTATATACCCTTCAGAGTCGTCTCATACGGTCACTGCCATTGTATCTGCTTCAACTGTATGCATGTCAGATGCTGGACTGCAGAGTTACAGTGAGAACATAGTCAAAGTCGGAGTTTCTTGTTCTACAAGCTGTGTGCGGTATACCCGCTCAAAAGTCGTCTTATATGGTCAATGCAAACTTGTTTGCTTCAATATTGGCAATGTAACATGATTGGATAGAGAGATATAGTGTGCACAATGATGAAGTCGATGTATCTTCATTTGCCTATTGTACTCCTTATAGGATGGAACTGTTGATTTCCTTAACTAAGACAGTCGTCTAATCCTCTCTTGTACTCATTATATACCATTTTATGTCAACTTATACGGTCAATGCGATCGTACATGCTTCATCTGTATGCATGTCAGATGCTAGACTGCAGAGTTACAGTGTGAACATATTCGAAGTTACTTGTTCTGCGAGCTGTGTGCGTTATACCTGTTTGAATGTCGTCTCATATGGGCATCAGGAACTCGACTGCTTCAATAGTATCCATGTGAGTTGATAGGATAGAGAAATAGAGTGTGCACCCTGATGAAGTCGATGTTTCTTCATCTGCCTATTGTACTCGCAATATACCCTTCAAAGTCGTCTTATATGGTCACTACGATCATATCTGCTTCATCTGTATGCATGTTAGATGCTAGACTGCAGAGTGACAGTGTAAACATGGACGACGTCAAAGTTTCTTGTTCTGTGAGCTGTGTGCGTTATACCTGCCTGGAAGTCGTCTCGTATGGTCATTGCGAACTTGTCTGCTTCAATAGTGTCCATGTGAGATGATATGATAGAAATATAATAGTGTGCACAACGATGAAGTCGATATATCCCCACTTGCCTTTTTTATTCGCTATATATCCTTCAAAGTCGTCTGATATGGTCACTGTTGTCGTATCTGCTTCACCTGTATGCATGTCAGATGTTATACTGCAGAGTTACAGTGTAAACATAGTCAGAGTCGAGATTTCTTGTTCTGCAAGATGTGTGCGCTATACCTGCTTGGAAGTCGTCTTATATGGTCATTGCGTACTAGTCTGCTTCAACAGTGTCCATGTGAAATGATTGGATAGATAGATATAGTGTGCACAACGATGAAGTCGATGTATCTCCATTCGCCTATTGTACCCGTTATAAACATATCGAAGTCGTCTTATACGGTCACTGCAATCGTTCCTGCATCAACTGTATGTATGTCAGATGCTAGACTGCAGAGTTACAGTGTGAACATAGTCGAAGTTGAAGTTTCTTGTTCTGCAAGTTGTGTGCGTTATACTCGCATTGGAGTCGCCTCATATAGGCATTTTGAACTAGTCTGCTTCAATAGTGACCATGTTAGATGATATGATAGAGAGATATATTGTGCACGACGATTAAGTCGATGTATCTTCATTTGCCTATTGCACCCGTTAATTTTCTTGTTTCGCATGTTGTGTGCGTTATACCCGCTTGGCAGTCGTATCATAAGTGCATCGCGAACTCGTCTGCATCAATAGTATTCAAGTGAAATGATATGATAGAGAGATAGCGTGTGCACATCCAATGAAGTCGATGTATCTTCATCTGCCCATTGTACTTGCTATATACCCTCCAAAGTCGTCTAATGTCACTTCGATCATATCTGCTTCAACTGTATGCATGCCAGATGCTAGTCTGTAGAGTAACAGTGTTAACACAGTCAAAGTCGAAGTTTCTTGTTCTGCAAGCTGTGTGCGTTATGCCTGCTTGGAAGTCGTCTCATATGGTCATTGCGGACTTGTTTGCTTCAATAGTGTCCATGTGAAATGATAGGATAGAGAGATATAGTATGCACAACGATTAAGTCGATGTATCTTCATTTGCCTATTGTACTCGTTATATACCCTTCAAAATCGTCTCATACGGTCACTGCCATCGTATCTTTTCCAACTGTATACATGTCAGATGCCAGAATGCAGAGTTACAATGTAAACATAGTCGAAGACGAAGTTTCTTGTTCTGCAGACTTTGTGCGTTATAGTCGCTCGGAAGTCGTCTCATATGATCAATGCGAACTTGTCTGCTTCAATGGTGTCAATGTGAGATGACAGGATAGAGAGAGATAGTGTGCACAACGTTGGAGTCGATGTATCTTCATTTGCCTATTGTACTCGTTATATACCCTTCAGAGTCTATACGGTCACTGCAATCGTGTCTGCTTTGACTGTATGCATGTCAGATGCTAGACTTCAGAGTTACAGTGTAAACATAGTCGTAGTTGAAGTTTGTTTTTCTGCAAACTGTGTGCGTTATACTCGCTTTGGAGTCGTCTTATATGGTCAATGCGAACTTGCCCGCTTCAATAGTGTCTATGTGAGGTGATAGGATAGAGGTATATAGTGTGTACGACGATGATGTCGATGTATCCCCATTTGCCTATTGTACTCGTTAAATACCCTTCAGAGTCGTCTTATACGGTCACTGCCATCGTATCTGCTTCAACTGTATGCATGTCAGATGCTAGACTGCAGAGTTATAGTGTAAACATAGTCGAAGTCGAAGTTTCTTGTTCTGCAAGTTGTGTGCGTTATACCCACTTGGAAGTCGTCTTATATGGTCATTGCGAACTTGTCTGCTTCAATAGTGACCATGTAAGATGATAGGATAGAGAGATAAAGTGTGCACAACGAAGAAGTCGATGTAACTTCATTTGCATATCGTACCCGTTATAAACCTCTCGAAGTCGTCTTATACGGTCACTGCAATCGTATCTGCTTCAACTGTATGCATGTCAGATTCTAGACTGCAGAGTCACAGTGTAAACATAGTCGTCGAAGTTTCTTGTTCTGCAAGTTGTGTGCGTTGTACCCGCTTAGAAGTTGTCTCATATGGGCATTGCGAACCCCGCTGTTTCGATAGTATACATGTGAGATGATAGAATAGAGAGATACAGAGTTCGCACCGATAAAATCGAAGTATCTTCATTTGCCTGTTGTACTCGTTATAATTATACCACACAGAGTTAACTTATATGGTCAGTGAGATGGTATCTGCCCTAACTGTATGAATGTTAGAAGCAAGAAAGCAGAGTCCCGGTGTGAAAATAGTCGAAGTTTTATTTTCTGCCTGTTGTGTGAGTTATACTTGCTTCGATGTCGTCTTATATGGTCTTTGCGATCTATTCTGTTCCGAAAGTATATATGTGAAATGATCGAAAAGAGAGATACAGTGTGCGCACCAATGAAGTCGATGAATCTTCATTCGCCTGTTGGACTCGTTATATACCACACTGAGTCAACTCATATGGCCAGTAAGATGGTATCTGCCCCAACTGTATGCATGTCAGGAGCTAGAAAGCAGAGTATCAGTGTGAACATAGTCGGAGTTTTTTTTTCTGCCTGTTGTGTGAGTTTCACCTGCTTCGATGTCGTCTTATATGGTCCTTGCGATCTAATCTGCTTTGATAGTTTTCATGTGAGATGAATGAAGAGATACAGTGTGCACACCGATATAGTCGATGTCTCCCCATCTGCCTATTGTACTCGTTAAATACCCTTCAAAGTCATTCTATATGGTCAGTGCGATCTGATATGCCACAACTGTATGCATGTCAGAAGCTTGAATGCAGGCCCCAGAGTGAACATAGTTGAAGTTTCTTGTTCGGCCTGTTATGTGCGTTATACCTGCTTGAATGTCGTTTTATATGGTCCTTGTCAACATATTTGCTTCAATAGTATCGTTGTGGGATACTGATATACAGTGTACTCACCAATGATGTCGTTGTATCTTCATTCGCCTGTTGTACTCGTTATATTCCTTTCAAAGTCGACTTTTATGGTCAGTGCAATTGTATGAAAGTCAAATACTTGGATAAAGAGTTACAGTGTAAACATACTCGAAGTTTCTCATTCTGGATGTTGTTATCGTTAGAATCGCTTCGATGTCGTCTCATATGGTATTTGCGATCTATTCTGCTTCAATAGTATCCATGTGAGATGATAGAATAGAGAGATACAGAGTTCGCACCGATGAAGTCGAAGTATCTTCATTTGCCTGTTGTACTCGTTATATACCACACAGAGTCAACTTATATGGTCAGTGAGATGGTATCTGCCCCAACTGTATGCATGTTAGGAGCAAGAGAGCAGAGTCCCAGTGTGAAAATAGTCGAAGTTTCATTTTCTGCCTGTTTCCCATGTGCGATGATGGAATGAAGACATACAGTGTGCACAGTGATGAAGTCGATGTATCCTCATCTGCCTGTTGTTCTCGTCGAATACCCTTCAAAGTCATACTATATGGTCGGTGCGATCTTATCTCCCCTAAGTGTATGCAAGTCAGAAGCTGGAATGCAGGCCCCAGAGTAAACATAGTCGAAGTGAAGTTTCTTGTTCTGCAAACTGTGTGCGTTATACTCGCTTGGATGTCGTCTCATATGGTCAATGCGAACTTGTTTGCACCGATAGTGTCCATGTGAGGTGAGCGGATACAGATATATAGTGTGCACAACGGTGGAGTCGATGTATCTTCATTTGCCTATTGTACTCGTTATATTCCTTGCAAAATCATTTTATACGGTCATTGCAATCGTTTCTGCTTCAACTGTATGCATGTCAGATGCTAGACTGCAGAGTTACAGTGTAAACAAAGTCGAAGTCGAAGTTTCTTGTTCTGCGACCTGTATGCGTTATAACGGCTTGAAAGTCGTCTTATATTGTCAATGCGAACTTGTCTGTTTCGATAGTGTCCATGTGAGATGATAGGATAAGATATATAGTGTGTACGACGATGAAGTCGTTGTATCCCCATTTGCCTATTGTACTCGTTATATACCCTTAGTAGTCATCTCATACGGTCACTGTTATCGTATATGCTTCAACTGTATGCATGTCAGATGCTAGACTGCAGAGTTACTGTGTAAACATAGTCGAAGTCGAAGTTTCTTGACCTGCAAGCTGTGTGCTTTATACCAGCTCAGGAGTCGTCGAATATTGTCATGTGAACTTGGCTGCTTCAATATTGTCCATGTGAGATGATAGGATAGAAATATAATAGTGTGCACAACGATGAAGTCGATATATCCCCATTGGCCTGTTTTACTCGCTATATATGCTTCAAAGTCGTCTAATATGGTCACTGATGTCGTATCTGCTTCAACTGTATGCATGTCAGATGTTATACTGCAGAGTTACAGTGTAATTATAGTCAAAGTCGAGATTTCTTGTTCTGCAAGATGTGTGCATTATACCTGCTCGAAAGTCGTCTTATATGGTCATTGCGAACTAGTCTGCTTCAACAGTGTCCATGTGAAATGATTGGATAGATAGATATAGTGTGCACAACGATGAAGTCGATGTATCTTAATTTGCCTATTTTACTCGTTATAAACCCTTCGAAGTCGTCTTATACGGTCACTGCAATCGTTCCTGCATCAACTGTATGCATTTCAGATGCTAGACTGCAGAGTTACAGCGTGAACATAGTCGAAGTTGAAGTTTCTTGTTCTGCAAGTTGTGTGCGTTATACTCGCATTGGAGTCGTCTCATATGGGCATTTTGAACTAGTCTGCTTCCATAGTGACCATGTTAGATGATATGATGAAGAGATATATTGTGCACGACGATTAAGTCGATGTATCTTCATTTGCCTGTTGTACCCGTTATAAACCATTCAAAGTCGTCTTATGGGATCACTGCGATCGTCGCTGCATCAACTGTATGATGTCAGAGTTACAGTGTAAACATGGTCGTAGTAGAATTTTCTTGTTTTGCAAGTTGTTTGCGTTATACCCGCTTGGCAGTCGTATCATAAGGGCATCGCGAACTCGTCCGCTTCAATAGTATCCATGTGAAATGATATGATAGAGAGATAGCGTTTGCACACCGATGAAGTCGATGTATCTTTATCTGCCCCTAGTACTTGCTATATACCCTCCAAAGTCGTCTTATGTCACTACGATCATATCTGCTTCAACTGTATGCATGCCAGATGCTAGTTTGCAGAGTTACAGTGTGAACACAGTCAAAGTCGAAGTTTCTTGTTCTGCAAGCTGTGTGCTATATGCCTTCTTGGAAGTCGTCTCATATGGTCATTGCGGACTTGTTCGCTCCAATGGTGTCCATGTGAAATGATAGGATAGAGAGATATAGTATGCACAACGATTATGTCGATGTA
>OU896713.1:31280801-31309794 GCA_918026855.4 Phaedon cochleariae
AATCGCGAGATTTTCCGCTTCTTTCTATGAATATTGGCATCTGAAAATGGTTAAAAAATGAAAATTTCCAATTTTTGGAAAAAATTTCCGAGAAAATTCAAAATGACTGATTCCAATCTGAAAAACAAAAATATGCCATCGAATATTCGAATATTTCCACAATAACTTGTTCGTATTTCATATAATTAAAGAAAGTGAATTGCTGTTTTTTAGCGTACTTTGATCGGGAATATCTCAAAATCTATGTGTCCTAGCAACCTGGTCGAGGTCGCAATCGATTCAGCTCGGCCTGTTTCACTATGAAATGAGATATTCGCAAGATTTTCCACTTTTTTCTATGAATTATTGGCATCTGAAAATGGTTAAAAAATGAAAATTTCCAATTTTTGAATGAAAATTCTGAAAAATTCGAAATGACTGATTACAATCTGAAAAACGAGAATATGACATCAAATATTCGAATATATCCACGATAACTTGTTGGTATTTCATATAATTAAAGAAAGTGAATTGCTGTTTTTTAGCGTACTTTGATCAGGAATATCTCAAAACTTATGGGCCCTAGCGACCTGGTCGAGGTCGCAATCGATTCAACTCCGCCTGTTTCACTATAAAATGAGATATTCGTGAGATTTTCCGCTTTTTTTCTATGAATAATTGGCATCTGAAAATGGTTGTAAAAATGAAAATTTCCAATTTTTGGAAAAAATTTCCGAAAATCATCAAAATGACTGATTTCAATCTAAGAAACGAAAATATGACATCGAATATCCGAATATTTGTCCAATAACTTGTTCGTATTTCATATAATTAAAGAAAGTGAATTGCTGTTTTTTAGCGTATTTTGATCAGGAATATCTCAAAAACTATGGGTCCTAGCGACCTGGTCTAGGTCGCAATCGATTCAGCTCGGTCTGTTCCACCATGAAATGATATATTCGCGAGATTTTCCGCTTTTTTTTTTATGAATTATTGGCATCTGAAAACGTTTAAAAAATGAAAATTTCCAACTTTTGGAAAAAAATTCCGAAAAAATTCGAAATGACTGATTTCAATCTGAAAAACAAAAAAATGACTCCAAATATTCGAATATTCTCACAATAACTTGTTCGTATTTCATATAATCGAAGAAAGTGAATTGCTGTTTTTTAGCGTACTTTGATCAGGAATATCTCGAAAACTATGAGTTCTAGCGACCTGGTCGAGGTCGCAATCGATTCAGCTCGGCCTGTTTTACTCAGGGTTGGCAAATATCATGATATTTATATATATATCAAAATATCATAATATCGGATATATATCGGATATATATCCGATATATATATCAGAAATTTCGATTTTGTTCCTAGGCTGATATTCCAAAAAAAAAAACACAATATAAAATACCTTTATTTGGTTAAAAAAAAAAAAACAACTTCAGTTGAATTTGAATATGTAATATATGTAATATATGGTAATATAAAAAACTTGTCGTTCGATAAATTTTTAAGGATTGCAAAACCGAGAAAGAGGAATATAATCATCATTATCAATATTATCATCTTCACTCAAGGCAACTAATTCATCATTCGACGAGATCCAGTCCAAGCTTTTGGCTTTTTTATCTGTTTTTGGGTTTAAACATTTAAAAATAAATACTAGCTTACTGGCTTTTTCGTTGCCTAGAGGATTTCTTAATTCAGATTGAACTATTATTCCAAAACTCGAAAAATTCTTCCTTAACCAAAGTAAGTCATAGAAAAAAATCGAGTTCAGCAGGTAGAGCAAGGACGAACGAACACGCCTGATGTACCATGTACGTAACAAGCAGTAAACAAAAACCGGGGATTCCCCGAGTTGTAAGTTATAACCACGAAACGCATTGTTGTCACGTATTCATTTTTAACGCAAAATATCAAGGACTTTTTGCTCCGGTATTTATTTTGTTAAAAAGAAGTAAATGATATATATCATGATATATAATATCAATCAATAAATATCAGATATATATCATGATACATATCATGATATATATCACTTGATATATATCGGCCAACCCTGGTTTTACTATTAAATGGGATATTCGCGAGATTTTCGGCTTTTTCCTATGAATTATTGGCATCTGAAAATGGTTGAAAAATGAAAATTTCCAATGTTTGAATAAAAATTCTGAAAAAATTCGAAATGACTGATTCCAATCTGGAAAACAAAAATATGAAATCAAATATTCGAATATTCCCACAATAACTTGTTGGTATTTCATATAATGAAAGAAAGTGAATTGCTGTTTTTTAGCATACTTTGAGCAGAAATATCTCCAAAACTATGTGTTGTAACGACCTGGTCGAGGTCGCAATCGATTCAACTCGGCCTGTTTCACTATAAAATGAGATATTCGCGAGATTTACCGCTTTTTTCTATGAATTATTGGCATCTGAAAATGGTTGAAAAATGAAAATTTCCAATTTTTGGAAAAAAAATTCGAGAAAATCCAAAATGACTGATTTCAATTTGAAAAACAAAAATATGACATCGAATATTCGAATATTTTCACAATAACTTGTTCGTATTTCATATAATTAAAGAAAGTGAATTGCTGTTTTTTAGCGTACTTTGATCAGGAATATCTCAAAATCTATGGGTCCTAGCGACCTGGTCGAGGTCGCAATCGATTCAGCTCAGCCTGTTCCACTATGGAATGAGATATTCGCGAGATTTTCCGCTTTTTTCTATGAATTATTGGCATCTGAAAATGGTTAAAAATGAAAATTTCCAATTTTTGAATGAAAATTCTGAAAAATTCGAAATGACTGATTACAATCTGAAAAACGAGAATATGACATCAAATATTCGAATATATTCACAATAACTTGTTGGCATTTCATATAATTAAAGAAAGTGAATTGCTGTTTTTTAACGTACTTTGATCAGGAATATCTCAAAAACTATGGGTCCTAGCGACCTGGTCGAGGTCGCAATCGATTCAACTCCGCCTGTTTCTCTATAAAGTGAGATATTCGCGAGATTTCCCGCTTTTTTCTATAAATAATTGGCATCTGAAAATGGTTGTGAAATGAAAATTTCCAATTTTTGGAAAAAATTTCCGAAAAAAATCAAAATGACTGATTTCAATCTAAAAAACGAAAATATGACATCAAATATCCGAATATTTGTCCAATAACTTGTTCGTATTTCATATAATTGAAGAAAGTGAATTGCTGTTTTTTAGCGTACTTTGACCAGAAATATCTCAAAAACTATGTGTTCTAGCGACCTCTTCAAGGTCGCAATCGATTCAACTCGGCCTGTTTCACTATAAAATGAGATATCCGCGAGATTTTCCGCTTTTTTCTATGAATTATTGGCATCTGAAAATGGTTAAAAATGAAAATTTCCAATTTTTGAATGAAAATTCTGAAAAATTCGAAATGACTGATTACAATCTGAAAAACGAGAATATGACATCAAATATTCGAATATATTCACAATAACTTGTTGGTATTTCATATAATTAAAGAAAGTGAATTGCTGTTTTTTAGCGTACTTTGATCAGGAATATCTCAAAAACTATGGGTCCTAGCGACCTGGTCGAGGTCGCAATCGATTCAACTCCGCCTGTTTCTCTATAAAGTGAGATATTCGCGAGATTTTCCGCTTTTTTCTATAAATAATTGGCATCTGAAAATGGTTGTGAAATGAAAATTTCCAATTTTTGGAAAACATTTCCGAGAGAATTCAAAATGACTGATTTCAATCTAAAAAACGAAAATATGACATCAAATATCCGAATATTTGTCCAATAACTTGTTCGTATTTCATATAATTAAAGAAAGTGAATTGCTGTTTTTTAGCGTACTTTGACCAGAAATATCTCAAAAACTATGTGTTCTAGCGACCTCGTCAAGGTCGCAATCGATTCAACTCGGCCTGTTTCACTATAAAATGAGATATCCGCGAGATTTTCCGCTTTTTTCAATGAATTATTGGCATCTGAAAATATTTGAAAAATTAAAATTTTCAATTTCTCACAATAACTTGTTCGTATTTCATATAATTAAAGAAAGTGAATTGCTGTTTTTTAGCGTACTTTGATCAGGAATATCTCAAAAACTATGGGTCCTAGCGACCTGTTCGTGGTCGCAATCGATTCAGCTCGGCCTGTTCCACTATAAAATGTGATATTCGCGAGATTTTTGGCTTTTTCCTATGAATTATTGGCATCTGAAAATGGTTGAAAAATGAAAATTCCCAATTTTTTAATAAAAATTCTGAAAAAATTCGAAATGACTGATTCCAATCTGAAAAACACAAATATGACATCAAATATTCGAATATTTTCACAATAACTTGTTGCTATTTCATATAATTAAAGAAAGTGAATTGATGTTTTTTAGCTTACTTTGAGCAGAAATATCTCAAAAACTATGTGATGCAGCGACCTGGTCGAGGTCGCAATCGATTTAACTTGGCCTGTTTCACTATAAAATGAGATAATCGCGAGATTTTCCGCTTTTTTTCTATGAATTATTGGCATTTGAAAATGGTTGAAAAATGAAAATTTCCAATTTTTGGAAAAAATCTCCGGAAAAAATCAAAATGACTGATTTCAATCTGAAAAACAAAAATATGACATCGAATATTCGAATATTTGTCCAATTACTTGTTCGTATTTCATATAATTAAAGAAAGTGAATTGCTGTTTTTTAGCGTACTTTGACCAGAAATATCTCAAAAACTATGTGTTCTAGCGACCTGGTCGAGGTCAATCGATTCAGCTCGGCCTGTTTCACTATGAAATGAGATATTTGCGAGATTTCTTGCCATTTTCGATGTATTATTGGTATCTGAAAATGGTTAAAAAATGAAAATTTCCAATTTTTGGAAAAAATTTCCGAAAAAATCAAAATGACTGATTCCAATCTGAAAAACACAAATATAACATCAAATATTCGAATATTTTTACAATAAACTTGTTGCTATTTCATATAATTAAAGAAAGTGAATTGATGTTTTTTAGCTTACTTTGAGCAGAAATAATCTCAAAAACTATGTGATGCAGCGACCTGGTCGAGGTCGCAATCGATTTAACTTGGCCTGTTTCACTATAAAATGAGATAATCGCGAGATTTTCCGCTTTTTTCTATGAATTATTGGCATTTGAAAATGGTTGAAAAATGAAAATTCTCAATTTTTGGAAAAAATCTCCGGAAAAAATCAAAATGACTGATTCCAATCTGAAAAACAAAAATATGACATCGAATATTCGAATATTTGTCCAATTACTTGTTCGTATTTCATATAATTAAAGAAAGTGAATTGCTGTTTTTTAGCGTACTTTGACCAGAAATTATCTCAAAAACTATGTGTTCTAGCGACCTGGTCGAGGTCGCAATCGATTCAGCTCGGCCTGTTTCACTATGAAATGAGATATTTGCGAGATTTCTTGCCATTTTCTATGTATTATTGGTATCTGAAAATGGTAAACAAAATGAAAATTTCCAATTTTTGGAAAAAATTTCCGAAAAAAAATCAAAATGACTGATTCCAATCTGAAAAACAGAAATATGACATCAAATATTCGAATATTTGTCCAATAACTTGTTCGTATTTCATATAATTAAGAAAGTGAATTGCTGTTTTTTAGCGTACTTTGACCAGAAATATCTCAAAAACTATGTGTTTCTAGCGACCTCGTCAAGATCGCAAATCGATTCAACTCGGCCTGTTTCACTATAAAATGAGATATTCGCGAGATTTTCCGCTTCTTTCTATGAATTATTGGCATCTGAAAATGGTAAAAAATGAAAATTTTCCAATTTTTGGAAAAAATTGCCGGGAAAATTCAAAATGACTGATTTCAATCTGAAAAACAAAAATATAACATCAAATATTCGAATATTTCCACAATAACTTGTTCGTATTTCATATAATTGAAGAAAGTGAATTGCTGTTTTTTAGCGTAATTTGATCAGGAATATCTCAAAAACTATGGGTCCTAGCGACCTGGTCGAGGTCGCAATCGATTCAGCTCGGCCTGTTCCACTATAAAATGAGAGATTCGCGAGATTTCCCGCTTTTTTCTATGAATTATTGTCATCTGAAAATGGTTGAAAAATGGAAATTTCCAATTTTTGGAAAAAATTTCCGAAAAAAATCCAAATGACTGATCTCAATCTGAAAAACAAAAATATGACATCGAATATTCGAATATTTGTCCAATAACTTGTTCGTATCTCATATAATTAAAGAAAGTGAATTGCTGTTTTTTAGCGTACTTTGACCAGAAATATCTCAAAAACTATGTGTTCTAGCGATCTCGTCGAGGTCGCAATTGATTCAGCTTGGCCTGTTCCACTATAAAATGAGATATTCGCGAGATATTCTGCTTCTTTCTATGAATTATTGGCATCTGAAAATGGTTGAAAAATGAAAATTTCCAATTTTTGGATAAATATTCCGAAAAAATCAGGATGACTGATTTCAATCTGAGAAACAGAAATATGAGATTGGATATTCGAATATTTGTCCAATAACTTGTTCGTATTCCATATAAGTGAAGAAAGTGAATTGCTGTTTTCTAGCGTACTTTGATCAGAAATATCTCAAAAACTATGTGTTCTTGCGACCTGGTCGAGGTCGCAATCGATTCAGCTCGACCTGTTCCACTATAAAATGAGATATTCGCGAGATTTTCGGTTTTTTTCTATAAATTATTGGCATCTGAAAATTGAATGAAAATGAAAATTTCCAATTTTTGGAAAACAATTCTGAAAAAATTCAAAATGACTGATTACAATCTAAAAAACAAAGATATGACATCAAATATTCGAATATTTTCACAATAACTTGTTCGTATTTCATATAATTAAAGAAATAAGTGAATTGCTGTTTTTTAGCGTATTTTGACCTTGGATATCTCGAAAACTATGGGTCCTAGCGACCTGGTCGAGGTCGCAATCAGCACGGCCTGTTCTACTAGAAAATGAGATATTCGCGAGATTGTTTGCTCTTTTCTATGGATTATTGGCATCTAAAAATGGTTATATCGTCTCTTGAAGCTGTCTGGGTTATTTTCGCATGTTGAGAAATGAAAATTTCCAATTCTTGGATAAAAAATCTGAAATATTCGAAATGACTGATTTCAATCTATAAAACAAAAATGTGAGATCAAATATTCGAATATTTTCACAATAACTTGTTGTTATATAATTAAAGAAAGTGAATTGCTGTTTTTAATTGTACTTTGACCAGGAATATCTCGAAAACTATGGGTCCTAGCAACCTGGTCGAGTTCGCAATGTAATCAGCACGGCCTGTTTCACTAGAAAATGAGATATAAGCGAATTTTTTCGCTTATTTCTATGACTTATTAGCATCTGAAAATGGTTATATCGTCTCTCGAAGCTTTCTGAATTTTTTTCGCAAGTTGAAAAATTTCCAATTCTTGGATGAAGATTCGGAAAAAAATCTGAATGACTGATTTCAATCTAAAAAACCAATAAGATCGAATATTCGAATATTTCCATAAATAACTTGTTGGTTATTCATATAACTGAAGAAAGTGAATTGCTGTTTTTAAGCGTACTTTCACCAGGATTTTCCCGGAAACTGTAAAACCCCGCGACCTGGTCGAGGTTGCAATGAAATCAGCAACGGCTTGTTTTACTAGAAAATGAGATATTCGCTTCTTTCTATGAATTATTGGCATCTGAAAATGGTTATATCGTCTCTCGAAGCTTGCTGATTTTTTTTCGCAAGTTGAAAAAATGAAAATCTCTTATTCTTGGATAATAATCCTGAAAAAATTAAAAATGACTGATTTTAATCCAAAGACCAAAAATGTGAGATCGAATATTCGAATATTCTCAAAATAATTTGTTGGTATTCCATATAATAATTAAAGAAAATGAATTCCTGTTTGACTAGAAATATCTTAGCGACCTGGTTGAGGTCGCAATCGATTCAGCTCGGCCTGTTCTACTAGAAACCAGATACCAATTTTGAATAGAGTTGGATCATAAGTACAATACTCATCCGCCATATTCGATCCGCCATCTTGAATTTGATAATTTCAACGGAGGAATCATAATCTCTGACACCGAACACCCCTATAAACCAAATTTGAATAAAATCGGATACTAATTACAAAATCCACCATTTTGGATCCGCCATCTTGAATTTCCTAATTTGACGAAGGACTCATCATCCCTGATCACGACAACCCCTTGGTGCCAATTCTGTATAGAATCGGATCATAATAACAAAACTCGTCCGCCATATTGCTTCCGCCATCTTGAATTCCAAACTCTTTCAAATTTTGACGTAGGAATCATAATCTCTATCCCAGAAAACTATGAAATTCCGATTTCTAGTAATTGGATAGGTGACTGCTTGAGTCTACTGGTTGCTGGGGTCGTTTATTTTTCTTTTCTCCACTTTCGCTTGGTTGCAGTGGTTGCCAAATTCAGTATACAGGTGAAAATATATGGAAATATGTAATTATCACGTAATTTGAAATATCCATTCATGGATATGGACCAAAATACCTGAAAAAGGACTTATCAAAAATGCACATTTCATTGGAAAAGGTACTCAAGACATCTGATGTACGTCTCTGAGTACTAATAAGATGAACGTTTTAAAGACATACTCACGTAGTGGAATACATTTTTCGTCTCAGAGATGTATTTTGACCTGATGGGCATAGACTAACAGATAACAATAACGTCAATATAGAATAACTTGTAGGAAATAAGGAAATATATATCTTACATCGAGCCCTTCTATATCTCTACAAAATATAATATCCATTTGAACATCATCATTGGCTTGGAATTTGAGAAAGCTGAATAAGACTGCTGAATGTGGAATTTATTATTATCATCACCAAACATCTACTGATGATATAGATTGAGTAAGTAACACGATGTCATGAAGATGAAATAGTTGTAAATTACAACTATCCGTCAAAGATCAGCAACAGAATAATCAGTTCGTTCCCAAACTGTAGTATGAATACATTTTGAGAACGTACTCGAAGTGAACGATGTTTGCAAATGCTACAGTATCGGTACTTTGTACTCAAAGCGCACTATAGGTTGACCTGGCACTTTTGGGTACGTCTCCAAAATGACCACGTTGGGTCCGAACTGTAGGAGTTTTGAAATATTTTGGGTCCAAAGTGTAGGATTGACATACATATATATATATATATATATATATTACAATTTGATCTCCACTATGACAATAGAAATCAAACTCGTTCTCCCCCCAGAGAGATTCACATTTTTATTAAAAGAAATTCTCTTCAAAAAATATTATATAGAACAAAGTATATGTCCCTGAGTGATATAGTTTCACGTACTGTGAATAGTTGTACATTCAAATTTTATCCTTTTTATTGATTAGCTGTGGAAGACATTCATGATTATGACCTTACCCAAATTTTGACTTACTTCCAAAATTTTGACATACCAATTTGTACCCATATAAGGGCGTGTGATACGCGCAGTTATCAAGCCACAACAGATGAAAATCTGGTCAATTTTTCATTAGAAAGTTTTTCTTCAACACCTAACTACCTGAATATGACTTTCAGGAAGTGACTAGAAATTTGAATTACAACATTCCCTGTAATAATAAGTACATTTGATTATATTATTAAAAGTCTTGTTTTTGTTAAAAAAAAACTATCGAGATAGCCTTTTTTTTATTTTTCGGAGGAGGGTAGTGTAACGTTTTCATTTTCCAATATAACTAGCCTACACCGAAACGTTACCTTTCTACGTTATCTTCTACTATAATTCCAAATAAAACTCTCAAAGGAAACACTATAGAAGTCAGACACTTTTATTGTATATTTTGTAACATAGTTCTAAGAGGTGTGCCTAGTTGAACACACTGTTAACCACTCTGTCTCTCCTTGTGTCTCATGAGGTGAAGGCATCCTGAAACAAATTGAATATAAAATCGACCTGAATGTTATCATTGAATGGAGAAGCAACACAAATATTTTATCAAATGAAAAATCTTACCTGAATCTTTCTGCATTATATATGAACCATACAATACTATGGATCTATCTGTTTTGGTCTCCTATCCAATGAAGATTATCATCATATCACCATATTTCTGTTCTGCCAATAGTTTTTTCCTGGAAATAAAGAAAACAAAAATCATAAGAATTCACAAATACTGAAAATCAGACAAGGAATAACGAAGATACGTACGGCATACTACTCCCGTGTCTATATGTAAATATTGTATAGTTAGATATAGTTAAGGGAAATTGGTAGAAATATCCTTTTATTGCTTTTCATAAACAGCCCAGAGTTATTCAATATCCAATGTTTACTACTTCACTGTTTGGTTATGTCGCGATCTTGTGACTGTCAGACGATTTTTACTCGTATTCTTCTTCCGTATGTGGCCAATTCCTCTGCCGTGAATTAGTCGTTCTACGCATGAATATCTTAATTCCGATACCCCGTCCGGACGTCGCTCAAAACGGACTCAGCTTTGTAAGGATATTCGCATTTGGACATTGTTCCAATCGGACTCAACCATGTAAGATTTTCGCAATTTTTGCTGTCGCCATCTCCTGGGGTTCGTCAGAATTATCAAGTGGAATGGGGTCATGACCATGATCTTGGACCATGACCATGTCATGACTGACAAAACTGTGTCAATGTCAAGGTCGTCTTGATTTCGTTTTCCGCCTTCCGGCGAAGACATATTTGCGGTAGGCCATCATTCTTTCGTGAGTGTCATGTGCACGATGTCATGTGATCATCATCTCTGCGAGCAGCACGTTTCTTAGCTGGTGAGTCGATAATTTTTTTCAAATCCTTTGGTAGCATTTTAATGCTAAAAATATTCATCCCTTCAAGGTTCAATCTTCAGTGCCTACAAATGGGGCAAATTTTCCTGATGAATTTCATGCGATCCTGATCTTCAGAAACCGGCCACGTGAGTCAAGAGATCATCGTCCAACCATCACCACGTGTCTCCTCTAAATTAATGTCGAGCTATCAGAGCTTAATGAAACCCTCAATTAAAAAGAGGTGAGTTGTTTTATCTCCCCATTGGCATTCAGGCGGTCTCTTTACGCCCCATCATTTATTTTAGGGTTTTAAGATGGAATAGTCCAACACTGGTCAATGTTCCAAGGGCCTTTTATCACAGAGTTAATTTTCCTGATTTCGCGCTGGAGGGCCACTACACGCCCACCATGTCCAACTACTGGTCGTCAATTGGGATCAATGGTTTCCTGCCCGTTGACTTTAAGTTGCAGCCTCAACCTTCTACCTGCTAGATCTGAAGCTACATTTTGCCAGCCACTAGTTTCGAAGCACCATTTCAATGCCACCATCCGGCAGTCATCTATTGTTGTGTGCCGCGACACGTCTCTGCATGTTGGATAACTCAGGCTTTTTTTATTAAGTCCATTTTACCTTCATTTTACATACTTGCATATAATTTTTTATGGAGCTATTACATTTGAAAAATCTACACTAAGTATGTTCAAACCCTACTTGAACTTTGGAAATTACATGTATCAGACATGAATCATTACAACGTTCAGCGGAAAATGCGCATATTGACCCCCAAAAATTCATGAATTTTCAGGGTATAATCAACATCATTCAATTATAATAGTCCAATAACAATATTCTTCAAAATGGGTTTATAGGAATTTGAACTGAAGTGTCAATCATATAAGTATCATATCTGATAACATCAGGAATTAAAGAGCTTCCATGATATTCTACTATAATGTATATAATTATTAATGTATTTCATGAAAAAATTTTTCATCATTAAAATTGTGTGTATTTTTGAAGTTTCCATGTTTATACTGATATATCTCTCTCTTCAAACTCAACCCACAGGTTTCTGATTCTACCCTAGACGTACTATCTATGTTCTGAAAGAATCAGTGGCGTCCAAAAATTAATTATATACTCAAATACATATTAAATTCACAGTCAAGGTGATATTATCTAGTAATTGATTTTAAAATATTGAGATATCTGAGAAATAGCAAAGGTATCAACCCATACCCATATGCCACCGACGAGAAGCTACCAGGTGCAGTGAAAAGGGTAAATTTTACGTTTCAAATGTAATTAGACGTTTTCATCAAGTTGATTGCCAATTGTCAAATGATGAGGGCAAGGGTACCTACACCTAACCTGCACCTGATCTACACTGAACCTGCAGCGAATAGTTGGACGGTAAAGTGAATTATTGCAGCCAGGATAGTTTTATGACTTTCAGGGGACTGGCGCTAGTCATCTTTGGAAGGCGCAGACCAATGTTCCGTGTATTTGTCAAGGTCGTGTCGCATCTGTTCATTCTGGCCCTGTGGAATCCAAGTCGGAAGAAGTCGGGGATGCTCGGTTGTTTCGTAGCTGTCATTTCATTCTGGGCGAATCACAAGTCAGTATTTCAGTCACATGTAAGCCGCTTAAAGCCATCCTGTATTTCCTCTAGTGCGCAGAGTTCGCATATGAGTTGTATCCTGTTTTTTATTGTTAGTTTTTGGGATGTAAAGTTCTGAAAAGGCGCAGGAGGCTATCCCTCCCAAAGTGTCGAGACGCCACTTCGACATTCATCCTCGGCAAGATGGGCATCGCCCATTATTTTGTGGTGAACCTTTCCAAAAGTGAGGCCTTTTCTTCTTGGGGTAAGTTTTTGAACATTGAAAATCTAGCGGTCAATTCCTCCTATGATATGAGGCTGGTTATTTATTTGGATCTATTCCGTTAGATCTGTGGGCCTCCTTGGTACCCCGTGTCGACCACGTGGCCATTTTAGTCTCTCAACGGAGAGATTCCATCTCTGGAGCAGGAGGCTATATGAAGCCTCATCAGACGTCGCAGGATCTCTCGTCGCTGCAGGTATCTCCGGCTCCATCTTCTCTGCAGGCCTTCCAGGCCATCTCGTCTCTGCAGGCATCTCCGGCTCCATCGTCTCTGCAGGCCTTCCAGGCCCTTTTGTCTCTGCAGGCATCTCCGGACCCGCAGGCTCTTCGAGCGACGCTGGTTTATCAGGCTCCACTGGATCTGCAGTTTGCACAGGATTGTCAGGCTTCTCTGCCTCTTCAGTCTGCGCAGGATCTTCAGGCTGCCCTGTCCCTTCAGTCTGCGCAGGATCTTCAGGCTGCCCTGTCCCTTCAGTCTCCACAGGCTTATCTGTCTGTGCTGAGTCATCAGTCTTCGCTGTGTCACCAGGCTCCGCAGTGTCATCCCTTGGAAGCTGCCTCTTGCTGGTTGGGACCTAGACCTCACCTGCTAGATTCCATCAGAAGGGGGCCATCTTCCTTCTGGAGACTGGCCATTGAAGAGTCTGGCCAAACAGGCTAAGAACACCATCAGGATGCCACCCTGCTAGTTGCCCTACTAGTTGTGGTTTGAGTAAGAAAGCCACCCAAAATTTGGAATTTACCATTATTATTTTCTTGAGGATGTCTCAATGTCTAGTATTCTTCACCATGATTATTTTATGGTAATTAATAGGTTGCTAAAGGTTCATTTTATGATTTAATCATAATAATAATATGTGCATCCGGTTTATAGTACTATAAAAGGGATTTTTAGGGTTTTTGAATATACTGGTCATACATAGTAACTTTTATTGAGAATATTTTGAATTCTATCATATTACTTAGACAGCAATCCACCTTGTAGGTAATAAAAAACTGAATTTTATCCTCATTGAATAATATCTGAGTTCACACAGTGTTTTTTCTTCTATTTCTCTTTCAGGAAGCTAGACTGAATTTTACTAATACTTTTCTGGTTTTGCCTATATCAAATCAAGTGGCGCCCTTTGTCATTCAATAGTCAGAATTCACTACCATTGCTCGCCAGACGAGAAGCTGCTGTGCCTTGTAAGCCCTCATGAATAATTTTTTCTTAAATTGAATTTCCATATTTTTCAAAATTTCATAAGATGGCTACAAACTAAACAATTTTTTGTCCCAAAGTTTTTTTCTATAGGTTATGGCTCTCGAGATATCGAAGAATTACGCACAAAATGAACACACTGTATAACGAGTACAACAGGCAAATGAAGATACATTGACTGAGGTGCGCACACTGTATCTCTCCATCCTATCATCTCACATGGATACTTTCCGAACAGAATAGATTGCATAGACCATATAAGACGACATAGAAGCAAGTATAACGCACACAACAGACAGAATATAAAACTTTGACTACGACTATGTTTACACTAAGACTCAGCATTCTAGCTTCCGAAATGCATTCAGTTGGGGCAGATAAGATCGCACCGACCATATAGAATGGATTTAAAGGGTATTTAACGAGTACAACAGGCAGATGAGAATACATCGACTTCATGAGCATAGGAGCATGAATAACGCACACGAAAGGCAGAAAGAGGAACTTCGTTTCCGACTATGTTCACACTGGGACCTGCATTCTAGCTTCTGACATGCATACAGTTGGGTCAGATGAGATCGCACCGACCATTGACTTTGAAAGGTATTCAACGAGTACAACAGGCAGATGAGGAGACATCGACTCCATCGGTGTGCACACTGTATATCTCTATTCTATCATCTCACATGAATACTATTGGAGCAGAATAGATTGCAAAGACCATATGATACGACATCTCAACGATTTTAACGATCCCAATATCCAGGATCACAATCTCCGAGTATGTTCACGCTGTGACTCTACATTCTAGTATCTTTCTAGCATCTCAGGAGAATAATATATGAGGACTACAACAGGCAAATGGAGATACATCAACTTCATTGGTGTGCACACTGTATCTCTCTATCCGATCATCTCACATGGATAATGATGGAGCAGAATAGATCACATAGACCATATGAGACGACATAGAAGAGGGTAGAAGGCACACAAGAGGCAGAAAAAGGAACTTTCTTTTCGACTACCTTCACACTGGGACCAGCATTCTGGCTTCTAACATGCATACAGTTGGAGCAGATGATATCGCACCGACTATATAGAATGACTTCGAAGGGTATTCAACGAGTACAACAGGCAGATGAGGATACATCGACTTTATCGGTGTGCACACCATTCTTCCAACTCACATGAATACTATTGGAGCAGAATAGATCGCGAAGACCATATTAGACGACATCAAGCGATTTAAACGATCGCAACATCCAGGATAAGAAACTTCGAATATTTTTACGCTCTAACTCTACATTCCAGTATCTGACTTGCATACTATTGCACTGACCATGTAGGACGACTTTGAAAGGTATATAACGAGTACAAAAGGCGAATGAAGATACAACGACTTCATTGGTAAGCACACTGTATCTCTGCATTCTATCATTCCACAATGATACTAATAAAGCGGATGAGTTGACAAAGACCATATAACACGACATTCAAGCGGGTATAACGCACATAACAGGCCGAACAAGAAACTTCGACAATGTTTACACTGGGACCGGCATTCAAGCTCCTGACATGCATACAGTTGGGGCAGATGAGATCGCACCGACCATGTAGGAAGACATTGGAGGGTATTTAACGAGTACAACAGGCAAATAGGGATACATCGATTTCATCGGTGTGCACACTTTATCTCTCTATTCAATCATCGCACATGGATACTTTCGAAGCAGAATAGATCTCGAACACCATATAAGATGAAATCGAAGCGGGTATAACGCACACAACAGACAGAAAATGAAACTCCGACTTACACTATGTTTACACTATGTCTCTGCATTATAGCTCCTGTCATGCATACAATTATGGCAATACCATCTACTGACCATATAGGATGACTCTGGAGGATATGTAACGAGTACAACAGGCAAATAAGGATACATCAACTCAATCGGTGTGCACACTGTATCTCTCTATTCTATCATCCCACATGTATAATATTGGAGCAGAATTGATCGCGATCACCATATTAGACGACATCAAAGCAAATATAACTCACACAACAGACAGAAAATGAAACTTCGACTTCGACTATGTTCACACTGAGACTGTGCTTTCTAGCTTCTGACATGCATACAGTTGGAGCAGATACCATCCTACTGATCATATAAGTTGACTCTGTAGGGTATATAACGAGTACATTAGGCTAATGAAGATACATCGACTCCATCGGTGCGCACACTGTATCTCTCCATTTTATCATCCCACATGGATACCTTTGGAACAAAATAGATCGCATAGACCATATAAGACGACATAGAAGCTGGTATAACGCACACAATAGACAGAAAGTGAAACTTCGTCTGCGACTTTGTTTACACTGGAAATTGGCAGTCTAGATCCTGACATGCATACAGTTGCGGCATATGAGATCGCACAGACCATATAGAATGACTCTGAAGGGTATTCAACGAGTACAACAGGCAAATGAGGATACATCGACTTCATCGATGTGCACACTGTTTCTTTTTTTTTCCTATAATCTCTCATGGATTATTTGTAGCAGAATAGAACGCGAAGACCATATGAAACGACATCGAAGCAGGTATAACGCACACAACAGACAGAAAATAACACTTCGACTATGTTTACTCTGGGGCTTGCATTCAAGCTTCTGACATGCATACAGTTGTGGCATATCAGATCGCACTGACCATATAGAATGACTTTGAAGGGTATTTAATGAGTACAATAGGCAGATGGGGATACATCGACTCCATCGGTGTGCACACTGTATCTCTTCATTCATCTCACATGGGAATTATCAAAGCAGAAATGATCGCAAAGACCATATAAGACGACATCGAAGCAGGTAAAACTCACACAACAGGCAGAAAAAAAAACTCCGACTATGTTCACACTGATACTCTGCTTCCTACCTTATGACATGCATACAGTTGGGGAGATACCATCCTACTGACCATATGAGTTGACTCAGTGTGGTATATAACGAGTGCAACAGGCAAATGAAGATTCATCGACTTCATTGGTGCGCACACTGTATCTCTCTTTTCGATCATTTCACATTGATACTTTCGGAACAGGATAGATCGCAAAGACCATATAAGACGATATCGAAGCAAATATAACTCACACAACAGGCAGAAAATAAAACTTCGACTATTTTCACACTGGGACTCTGCTTTCTTGCTTCTAACATGCATACAGTTAAGGCAGATACCATCTCACTGACCATATAAGTTGACTCTGTGTGGTATTATTATAACAAGTACAACAGGCAAATGAAGATACTTCGACTTCATCGGTGCGAACTCTGTATCTCTCTATTCTATCATCTCACATGGATACTATTGAAACAGCGGGGTTCGCAATGCCCATATGAGACCACATCAAAGCGGGTATAACGCACAAAACTTGCAGAACAAGAAACTCCGACTTTGACTATGTTTACACTGTGACTCTGCAGTCTAGAATCTGACATGCATACAGTTGAAGCAGATATGATTGCAGTGACCGTATGAGACGACTTCGGAAGGTTTATAACGGGTACGATAGGCAAATGAAGTTACATCGACTTCTTCGTTGTGCACACTTCATCTATCTATCCTATCATCTTACATGGTCACAATTGAAGCAGACAAGTTCGCAATGACCATATAAGACGACTTCCAAGTGAGTATAACGCACACAACTTGCAGAACAAGTACCTTCCACTACGACTATGTTTTCAAAGAAACTCTGCAATCTAGCATCTCACATGCATGCAGTTGAAGCAGATACGATTGCAGTGACCATATAAGACGAGTTATAAGCGGGAATAACGCACACAGCTTGCAGAACAAGAAACTTCGACTTTGACTATGTTCACACTGTAACTCTGCAGTCTAGAATCTGACATGCATACAGTTGAAGCAGATACGATGACGGTATCCGTATGAGACGACTTCGAAGGGTATATAACGATTACAATAGGCAAGAGGAATTACATCGACTTCATCGTTGTGCACACTATATCTCTCTTTCCTGTCATCTCACATGGATACTATTGGAGCAGACGAGTTCGCAATGCCCATATGAGACGACTTCCAAGCGGGTATAACGTACACAACTTGCACAACAAAAAACTTCGACTTCGACCATTTTTACACTGTAACTGTGCCGTCTAGCATCTTACATGCATACAGTTGAAGCAGATACGATTGCAGTGACCATATAAGTTATTAGCGGAAATAACGCACACAGCTTGCAGAACAAGAAACTTCGACTATGTTCACACTGTAATTCTGCAGTCTAGAATCAGACATGCATACAGTTGAAGCAGATACGATGACGGTATCCGTATGAGACGACTTTGAAGGGTATATAACGAGTAAAATAGGCAAATGAAGCTACATCGACTTCATCATTGTGCAAACAAAATCTCTCTATCCTATCATCTTACATGGACACTATTGAAACAGACAAGTTCGAAATGACCATATGAGACGACTTCTATGTACACATGTAACGCACACAGCTTGCAGAACAAGAAACTTCGACTTCGACTATGTTAATACTGTACCTCTGCAGTATAACATTCGACATACATACAGTTGAAGCAGATACAACTGCAGTGACCATATAAGACGACTTTGAAGGATATATAGCGAGTAAAACAGGCAAACGGGGATATATCGACTTCATCGTTGTGCACACCATATCTCTCAATCTTATCATCTCACATAGACACTATTGAAGCAGACAATTTCACATTGACCATATGAGACGACTCCCAAGCGAGTATAACGCACACAGCTTGCAGAACAAGAAACTTCGACTTCAACTATGTTTATACTGTAACTCTGCAGTCTAGCATCTGACATGCATACAGTTGAAGCAGATACGATGGCAGTGACCGGATAAGACGACTCTGAATTGTATTTAACTGGTACAATAGGAAAATGGGGATACATCGACATCATCGTCGTACACACTATATAACTCTATCCTATCACCTCACATGGACACTATTGAAGCAGGCAAGTTCGCATTGATCATATGAGACGACTTCAAAGCGAGTATAACGCACACAGTTCGCAGAAAAACAAACTTCAAATTCGACTATGTTTACACTGTAACTCTGAAGTCTAGCATCTGACATGCATACAGTCAAAGCAGACACGATTGCAGTGACAGTATAAGACGACTCTGAAGGGTATATAACGAGTACAATAGGCAAATGAAGATACATCGACTCCAACGTTGTGCACACTATCTCCCTCTATCCTGTCATCTCACATTGACACCATTTGAGCAGACAAGTTCGCATTGATCATATAAGACGACTTTCGAGCGACTATAACGCACAAAGTCTGCAGAACAAGGAACTTCGTCTTCGACTATGTTTACATTGTAACTCTGCATTCTGGCATCTGACATGCATAGATTGAAAATGATACGATGGCAGTGACCGTATGAGACGATTTTGGAGGGTATATAACGAGTACAAAAGGCAAATGAAGATACATCGACTTAATCGTTGTGCATACTATATCTCTCTATCCTATCATTTCACATGGACACTATTGGAGCGAACAAGTCCGCAATGACCATATGAGACGACTTCCAAGCAGGCATATAGCACACAGCTTGCAGAACAAGAAACTTCGACTTTGACTGTGTTCACACTGTAACTCTGCAAACTAGCATCTGGCATGCATACAGTTGAAGCAGATATGATCGTAGTGACATAAGACGACTTTGGAGGGTATATAGCGAGTACAATGGGCAGATAAAGATACATCGACTTCATCGGTGTGCACACGCTATCTCTCTATCATATCATTTCACATGGATACTATTGAAGCGGACGAGTTCGCGATGCCCTTATGATACGACTGCCAAGCGGGTATAACGCACACAACTTGCAAAACAAGAAAATTCTACTACGACCATGTTCACACTGTGACTCTGACATCATACAGTTGATGCAGCGACGATCGCAGTGATCCCATAAGACGACTTCGAATGGTTTATAACGGGTACAACAGGCAAATGAAGATACATCGACTTAATCGTCGTGCACAATATATCTCTTCATCATATCATCTAACATGGTCACTATAGAAGCAGACTAGTTCAAAATGCCCATATGAGACGACTCCAATGCGAGTATAACGCACACAACTTGCAGAACAAGAAACTTCAACTTCGACTATGTTCACACTGTAACTCTGCAGTCTAGCATCTGAAATGCATACAGTTGATGCAGGAACGATTGCAGTGACCGTATAAGACGACTTCGAAGGGTTTATAACGGGTACAATAGGCAAATGAAGATACATCGACTTCATCGTTGTGCACACTATATCTATCTATCCAATCATTTCACATGGACACTGTTGAAGCAGACTAGTTCGCAATGACCATATAAGACGACTTTCGAGCAGGTATAATGCACACATCTTGCAGAACAAGAAATCTCGACTTTGACTATAATTACACTGTAACTCTGCAGTATAACATCTGACATGCATACAGTTGAAGCAGATACGACATCAGTGACCATATTAGACGACTTTGAAGCATATATAGCGAGTAAAACAGGCCAATGGGGATATATCGACTTCATCGTTGTGCACACTATTATATTTCTATCCTATCATCTCACATGGACAATATTGAAGCAGCCAAGTTCACTTGACCATATTAGACGACTCCTGAGCTGGTATAAAACACACAGCTTGCAGGTCAAGAAACTTCGACTTCGACTATGTTTACACAGTAACTCTGCAGTCTAGCATCCGACATGCATACAGTTGAAGCATATACGATAACAGTGACCGTATGAGATGACTACTAAGGGTATATAACGAGTACAATAGGCAAATGGGGATACAACGACTTCATCGTCGTACACACTATATATCTCTATCCTATCATCTCACATGGACACTATCGAAACAGACAAGTTCGCATTGACAATATAAGACGACTTTCAAGCGGTTATAACGCATACAGGTCGCAGAACAAGAAACTTCGAATTCGACTTTGTTTACACTGTAACTCTGCAGTCTAGCATCTGACATGCATACAGTTGGAGCAGAAACGATTGCAATGACCGTATAAAATAACTTTGAAGGGTATATAACGAGTACAATAGGCAAATGAAGATACATCGACTTCACCGTTGTGCACACTATATTTCTCTATCATATCATCTCACATGGACACTATTGAAGCAGACAAGTTCGCAATGACCATACGAGACGACTTCCAGGCAGGTATAACGCACACAGCTTGCAGAACAAGAAACTTTGACGTCGTCCATGTTTACACTGTCACTCTGCAGTCTAGCATCTGACATGCATACAGTTGAAGCAGATATGATCGTACTGACCATATAAGACGACTTTGAAGGGAATATTGCGAGTACAATAGGCAGATGAAGAAACATCGACTCCATCAGGGTGTACACTCTATATCTCTATCATATCAACTCACATGGATACTATTGAAGCAGTCGAGTTCCCGATGCCCATATGAGACGACATTCAAGCAGGTATAACACACACAGCTCGCAGAACAAGTAACTTCGATTATGTTCACACTGTAACTCTGCAGTCTAGCATCTGACATGCATACAGATGAAGCATGTACGATTGCATTGACCGTATAAGTCGACATAAAATGGTATATAATGAGTACAATAGGCAAATGAAGATACATCGACTTCATCATTGTGCACACTATATCTCTCTATCCAATCATGTTACATTGCCAATATTGGAGCAGACAAGTTTGAATTGACCATATAAGACGACTTTTGAGCGGGTATAACAAGAAACTCCGACTTTGACTATGTTTTCACTGTAACTCTGCAGTCCAGCATCTGACATGCATACAGTTGAAGCAGATACGATGGCAGTGACCGTATAAGACGACTTCGAGAGGTTTATAACGGGTACGATATGCAAATGAAGTTACATCGACTTCTTCGTTGTGCACACTTTATCTCTCTATCCTATCATCTTACATGGTCACTATTGAAGCAGTGACCGTATGAGACGACTTTGAAGGGTATATAACGAGTACAATAGGCAAATGGAAATACATCGACTTCATCGTCGTACACCCTATATATCTGTATCCTCTCACCTCACATGGACACTATCGGTGCAAACAAGTTCGCATTGACCATATGAGACGACATCCAAGCGAGTATAACGCACACAGTTTGCAGAACAAGAAACTTCACTTCGACTATGTTTACTCTGGGGCCTGCATCCCAGCTTCTGACTTGCATACACCTAGGGGAGATAAGATCGCACCGACCATATAGTATGACTTTGAAGGGTATTCGACGAGAACAACAGGCAGATGAGGATACATCGACTTCATCACTGTGCACACTGTATGTCTTCATTCCATCATCGCACATGGAAAACAGGCAGAAAATGAAACTTCGACTATTTTCACACTGGGACTCTGCTCTCTTGCTCCTAACATGCATACAGTTGGGGCAGATACCATCTCACTGACCATATAAGTTGACTCTGTGTGGTATATAACGAGTACAACAGGCAAATGAAGATACTTCGACTTCATCGGTGCGAACTCTGTATCTCTCTATTCTATCATCTCACATGGATACTATTGAAGCAGAATAGATCGCAAATACCATATGAGACGACATCGAAGCGATTCTAACGATAACAACATCCAGAATGAGAAACTTTTCCATTGGAATGAACTGCGTTTGCTGAGGCTTTTCTTCTTCTTTTTTCAGTTCAGGTGGCTCTTCTTTCTTTATACTGGTGCTGAACTGGGCTCTTGCCAGTAAATCACGATTGGTCTTTGACGTTTTCACAATTTCTTCTTATGGTTTGGATATGGGCTTGAACATTTTGTTCAACGATTCGTCCTCCAAAGGTATCCATGTGAGATGATAAAATACAGAGAAACAGTGTGCAGACTAATGTTGTCGAAGTATCCTCACTTGCCTAATGTTCTCGTGATATGTCCTTCGAAGCTCCAGGCATGTCAGATGCTAGAATGCGGAGTTACAGTGTAAACAAAGTCGGAGTCGAAGTTTCTTGTTCTGCCTGTTGTGAGCGTTATACTCGCTTCGATGTCGTCTTATATGATCGGTGTGATCATATATGCTCCAGTGGTATCTATGTGAGATGATAGAATACAGAGATACAGTGTGCAGACTGATGTTGTCGAAGTATCTTTACTTACTAATTGTTCTCGTTATATGAAATATGAAGTCGACCTATATGGTCAGTGCGATCGTATCTGCTATAACTGTAGGCATGTCGGATGCTAGAATGCAAAGTTACAGTGTGAATATAGTCGGAGTCAAAGTTTCTTGTTCTGCCTGTTGTGTGCGTTCTACCCGTTTTGATTTCATCTCATATGATCGATGTGAACTGAAATGCTCCAGAGGTATCTATGTGAGATGATAAAAAACAGAGATACAGTGTGCAGGCTGATGTTGTCGAAGTCTCCTCACTTGCCTATTAATCTCGTTATATGTCCTTCAAAGTCTTTCTATATGGTCAGTGCGAACGTATCTAATTTAACTGTAGGCATGTCAGATGCTAGAATTCAGAGCCACAGTGTAAACAAAGTCGAAGTCGAAGTTTCTTGTTCTGCCTGTTGTGTTCGATTTGATGTCGTCTCATATGATCGTTGAGAACTGATATGCTCAAAAGGTATTGATGTGGTATGATATGTTGTCAAAGTATCTTCACTTGCCTATTGTTCCCGTTATATGTCCTTCGAAGTCGTCTTATATGGTCAGTGCGATCGTCAGATGCTAGAATGCAAAGTTACAGAGTTAACATAGTCAAAGTCAAAGTTTCTTGTTCTGCCTGTTGTGTGCGTTATACCCGATTCGATGTCGTCTTATATAATAGTTGCGGACTCATATGCTCCAGAGGTATCCATGTGAGATGATAGAATACAGAGATACGGTGTGCAGACTGATGTTGTCGAAGTATCTCCACTTGCCTATTGTTCTCGTTATATGTCCTTCGAAGTCGACCTATATGGTCAGTGCGATCGTATCTGCAATTATTGTAGGCATGTCAGATGCTAGAATGCGAAGTCGATGCGACATAGTCGATGTCCAAGTTTCTTGTTCTCCCTGTTGTAAGCGTTATTTTGAATCAGGAAACACTAGACAATGTCAACCTATAAGATGTATAACCGACTTATTATTAAGATTGATAAGTTTTGGCGAACACGCCGGTTTACCGACTTTTGATTGTTGGAATCGAAGTTTTTAGTAGATATGAAAAAGTATAGAACTCCACTCGCATATAATGAGCTGTCATATATACTCCTTGAATGGGCATTTGAGATGCTAGAATGCAAAGTTACAAAGTGAACATAGTCGAATTCGAAGTTTCTAGTTCTGCCTGTTGTGTGCGTTATACCCGCTTCGATGTCGTCTCATATGATCAGAGTCAACTTATATGGTCAGTGGGATGGTATCTGCCCCAACTGTATGCATGTTAGAAGCAAGAAAGCAGAGTTTCACTGTGAAAATAGTCGAAGTTTTATTTTCTGCCTGTTGTGTGAGTTATACTTGCGTCGATGCCGTCTTATATGGTCTTTGCGATCTATTCTGTTCCGAAAGTATCAATGTGAAATGATCGAATAGAGAGATACAGTGTGCACACCAATGAAGTCTATGAATCTTAATTTGCCTGTTGCACTCGTTATATACCACACTGAGTCGACTCATATGGTCAGTAAGATGGTATCTGCCTCAACTGTATGCATGTCAGAAGCTAGAAAGCAGAGTATCAGTGTGAACATAGTCGGAGTTTTTTTTTCTGCCTGTTGTGTGAGTTCTACTTGCTTTGATGTCGTCTTATATGGTGTTTGTGATCTATTCTGCTCCGATAGTATACATGTGCGATGATGGAATGAAGAGATACAGTGTGCACACCGTTGAAGTCGATGTATCCTCATCTGCCTGTTGTACTCGTTGAATAGATAGATAGATAGATAGATAGATAGATAGATAGATAGATAGATAGATAGATAGATAGATAGATAGATAGATAGATAGATAGATAACGTTTATTTGACTACTTATACATAGAGGTAATGTTTGTAGCAAGTCATGTGAAGATAGATAGGTAAAAAACAAATATTTTCAACTATAGTGACAAACGAACAGTATAAGACTACAGATAAAAATGTAAATAATGATAACACACAAAGTATAATGGTATAACCCACAGTCACGACGAATATTAAAATGTACATAATAAAAAACACAGTAAATAATTTGTTCACGATATAAGATTGTGACTATCGAAAAAAACTAGTGGTGCCTCCATGTAGTCGGCAACAGAGTAGAAACAGTGTGAAAGTGGATACTCTTTCAATACCTTTTTGAATCGCTGACAGTTCAGGTTTTTTAAATTTGTTGGTAGTTTGTTGAAGAGTCGAAAATCTGAAGAATTGTCAGAAGTCACCCTGAGTTTGAACTTTGGCGCCTTCAACAGTTTACCATTTCTTGTATTATAGTCGTGATAGTCGGCATGTGACTCGAATGCATTCTGATTTTTGTGAATTTCAAGTAGAGAGCTGAAAATATATAAGCATGGGAGTGGCATTATTCGGAAGAGTTTGAAATATGGCTTACAGTGATCTGTGTACCGCAGGTTAGCCAAGGTTCTTATTGCCTTTTTTTGTAGAATAAATGCTTTCACAGATTTAGTTGAGTTTCCCCAAAGCAACGTTCCATAGTTGAGATGGGCATGAAAGAGTGAAAAGTAAGACGTTAACAATACTTCTTTACTCAAAATCTTCTTGAGTTGACGTATCAGGAATAATTGACAGGACAATTTTCTGCATAATTTTTCAATGTGAGGGCCCCATTTTAGTGAGTCATCAATGGTTATCCCCAATAAATTTACAGAAGATCCTTTGCTAACCTTCGGGTCAGACGAGAAAATAATTTTTTGCGTTTTATTGGAATTTAGTTTCAGTTTATTCGGTATAAACCATTCTTCGGCATTGTTCAAGATTTTCACATTTTCGGACTGTAAGTCAGTATTGTTCTTGTTTGAGTTACATATCGTCGCATCATCTGCAAATAGAATAGATCTGTTTGATTCTATATGCATTGGTAGATCGTTTATATACACAATGAACAAGAGAGGCCCCAAAACTGAGCCCTGTGGTACACCATTTTTGATTTCCGCGAAATCAGAAGAATTCTCCCTCCGCATTACACACTGGATTCTTCCACTCAAGTGAGATTTGAACATATTTTGGGCTACACCCCTTATACCATAAAAGTTCAGTTTTTCCATTAAAATGCTGTGGGACACACAATCAAAGGCCTTGCTTTAGTCACATAGCGTAGCAGCTGTCAGTTGGCCTTCTTCAAGGCCCTCGACTATGTCTCTCACGACACAAGCTACTGCCTGCACGGTTGATCTTTTAGATCTAAATCCATATTGATTTTCGTTGATCAAATTATTTGTTTTTAGATATCCAAGCAATCGCTTTTTCAAAACAATGTCAAATATTTTCCCTATTATCGGAATTATCGATATCGGTCTATAATTGTCAGCCAAATCAACATCTCCTTTTTTGAATATTGGTAACACTTTCGTTATTTCCATAGAATCCGGAAAGATTCCCTTAGCAAGACAAAGATTCATCAGTTTAGTTAGTGGCCCAACTAATATATCTGCAGTCTCCTTGATAATTCTCGTGTTCAGTTCGTATGAATCCATACAGTTCGAGTTTTTGAGTTGCATCATGGCTTCCTTTGTCTCATTCTCTAGGACAGATGTAAGAAAAAGCGACTCCTTAGGTGTTGAAATTTTTTTCAAAAAATCAGTAGCCGATCTTTCGGTTGGTTTTGAATCATTCAACACTTCTTCAGCAACAGTTAAGAAGAATACATTTGATTCGTCTGCAGTAAGAGTGCTAGCATTTGCTATACTGCTTTCAACTCTGTTTTGTTCAAAATTTATAATTTGCCAACTAGCTTTCGGCTTGTTTGACGAATTTGTTATAAAGTTGTCGTATGCTGATTTTTTTGAAGCTTGAATCGCTGCATTATATTTTTTTTCGTATTTTATGTAGATATTTTCATCCTCATCATTTTTGGTGCAGTCACTTATGGTTTTTATACCTGATAACGTATCGCGCATATTACGTAACTCATTATTGAAGAAGTTAATCGGAGGTTTAATTTCAGATGGAATTTCTCTCAAAGGGCAAAACTTGATCACAAGATTTTTGTACGTATTGAGTAAATAATCAGACAAAAAATTAACATCAGCATTTTCGTCATCAAAGAGACACCAGTTTACATTAGTTAAAGCGTTTTTCAGTTTGTTCAGAGATTTTAAAGTTATTTTTCTCCTTAGAATTTTTTTTGTGCTCATACAATGATTGGCAGTGAACCCAATATATTGTGCACGATGGTCAGATAAACAGGGCTCAGTTACACCACTTACAAAATTTTTATTTGGTAAGTTAGTGATAATGTTGTCTATGCATGCTCCTCTCTTCGTTATTGGATCAATTCTCGTAGTTTCAAAAATTGCAGGTTCGAGGCCAAATGTGGTTATGAGATTTAATAGTTCAGTTAGTCCATGGCTAATACTAGAAAAATTAATATTGAAATCGCCAAGTATTACTACATTCTTGAATTTACCCGTTAAAAACATCAAAAGATTGTCAAACTTTTCCAGAAATGTACCAATCTCACCATAAATTTGGGATCTGTACAAGGTGATTATTGCAATTTTACCAGAGGGCAACTCCACTCCGCAAAATTCAGCATGAAATTCTTCACAATAGCTATCAAGTTCCAAGGGTCTCCAGTTCTCATCATTTCTCACATACATAGAGACACCACCATGTTTTTTTCGTTCAGACCTGCAAAAATAATTTGCCAATTTATAATTCCTCAAAGCATATGTTTTCAATGAATTTTCATCCTGCCAGTGTTCACTCAAACAGATAACAGAATAATCATGTTTCTCAAGATAAAGGGATAATTGATCCTTCTTGTTAGAGATGCACTGAATATTGACATGCAGTATCAATAATAAATCTTCATTCTTGTTGATTGAATCACTACATTCCTTGAAGTTATCCATTCTGGGGAGATTGAGACCTAATTCAATAACTGGGGAGGCTTCCTGCGATGAAAAAATTTATTCACCCAAGTACCACTAGGCCACACTGAAGGGTTCAAGGCTTTTTTATAATTGGTAGCATTCATAGAGACCTTGAAGGAGGCATAGAGATCTGGAAACATAGAGTTCATTTCTTCACAGAGAACTTCAGGAAACACAGGCTTCAAAATGTTACTGAGTTCCTCCAATGTAGTTTCAGGGTGCATTTTGTATGCATGTAAATACACTTTTTGTTCTGGTTGCTTCATCCTGGGATCGACTAAGTTTCCAACCACAACAGGTTTTGCTGGGGAACGTCTTTTTTTGTAGGTAACCTGTTTGAATTCATCATTTGTAGTTGCATTATCAGATACCAGCTGTTGACATCTTAGCTGTGCAGTTACTTTCCCGATTTCGGCAGCAACTTCCTTTTGTGAAAACATTTTTGGCTTGGCCACATCCTTGCTGAATTGGTGTCTGATTTTATGTTGATCATTCGCCTGGATTGCATTTGTTTGGGCTACTTGGTACCTGGCCTTGGAGGTATGCGTTTCAGGTTTGTTCAAAGTTCCACTTGTACCAGCCGAAACAACGGCATCTGCAAAAGTTTCCGGCACTGCAGGTTTCTGATGCGTACTCGGAGATACTACGTTTTCGACCTGACTATTGTGTTTCGAAGTTGCACCGGCCGATGGAGCCAGTTGTGGTTCTGTATTATGATTTTTAGTTTCTTTTACTAATTTCAATAAGGTTATTTGATCATATAATAGATTAATCGTCCATTGTTGATTATTAATGTACATATTTTTCTGTTTTATCAGTTCCTTCAGATAAATGATCTCGATTTTTGCTGTGTTGGCGCTGTCCTCTGCATCCTTGAATGACACGTCCAAGTCGTCATCGTTTAACGTTGACTGGTCACCAACACATTCACAG
>OU896713.1:31310294-31399092 GCA_918026855.4 Phaedon cochleariae
AAGAACACCATCAGGATGCCACCCTGCTAGTTGCCCTACTAGTTGTGGTTTGAGTAAGAAAGCCACCCAAAATTTGGAATTTACCATTATTATTTTCTTGAGGATGTCTCAATGTCTAGTATTCTTCACCATGATTATTTTATGATAATTAATAGGTTGCTAAAGGTTCATTTTATGATTCAATCATAATAATTATATGTGCATCCGGTTTATAGTACTGTAATGATATTCCCCTTGGAGGGGCTCTAGAAACATCAGCAGGAAGGCAGGAGTACAACGATCATCCTGTATCACGCATCCCCGATTGCTCTCCAACCTCTCAATGATTCCTACATACACCAGCATATATCCGAACACTCAATATATGCCGCAGTGAAAAATAACGTCACAGAAGATTCTGGAATGTTCTGGAAACAATCGATGGAACAATTAGAGAGAGAGGTTTTGTTCTGAGAAGCTTCTAGAACAAAAAGAAGGAGACGGAAAATCATTCGAGAACGTTCTCGACCAAAGCCTGCCATGTGTTCTCATATATAAGACCGCCGAACAACTGCTGTCGGGCAGTCAAACAGCGAGTGTCAGAGAGACAGTTATATACAGCGTGTTATAAATCGTTTTACATAAATAGTAGTTATAAGTTCGATATAAACTAGTGTTTCTTTAGTTTAAATAAATCAGTTGGAAAATAAATAGTGTCGTGTTCGCTTCTGCACCCGAATAACGTAACAATTGGTGTCAGAAGTGTGGGATATTCCAGTGTGAAGTGAACAGACCGTTGTGATGAAGAAACTACACGAGTTGAGAGTGGTGGACTTGAAACGCGAGTTGGAGGAGAGAGATCTCGACACAACAGGGATCAAGGCTACACTTCAGCATCGTCTCATAGAGTATATGGTGAGCGTAGGTCAAGATCCAGAGACGTTCACCTTCGAGGAACCAGCTTCAGCGGAATCGATGTTGGCTGGGATCTCGGAACAGATAGCAGCTCAGCGACAGGACATAGCGGCTCAGCGACAGATCATAGCGGCTCAGCGACAGGACATTGCGGACCAGATGGTGGCTCAGCAGGAGAAGATTACGGAACAGATCTCGGAACAGATAGCGGCTCAGCGACAGGACATAGCGGCTCAGCGACGGGACATTGCGGACCAGATGATAGCTCAGCAGGAAAAGATCACGGATCAGATGGTGGCTCACCAAGAGAAGATCGCGGATCAGATGCGTGCTCAGCAGGAGAAAATCTCAACTCAGCAAGATCAGATAGCCTTCCAAATCTCAGCACAACGAGATGAGGTATAAGCTCAGATGTCCGCTCAGCGAGAAGAGGTTCTGGCACGTATTTCTGCTCAGCAAGATCAGATCGCCTCCCAGATATCGGCCCAACGAGAAGAAGTTTTGACTCAGATATCAACACATCGGGAAGAGGTTCTGAGTCAGATCGCTGCTCAGCAAGAACAGATCGTTGCTCAGCAAGAACAGATCACGTCTCAGCAAGAACAGATCGCGTCTCAGCAGGATAGGATCATTGCTCAGGTTTCAACCCAATTCACCACTCAGATAGAAGAAATGGAGAAGAAGCTGCAGCTCGAAATAGAAAGAAGATCTTTGCTGGAGAAGTCTGGAAATGGTCAACGACCCATGGTTGAAACCACAGTGGGGCTAGATGCAGTGACTACTACCAATCGAGTAAAACCACCTACATTTGATGGAAAAACATCGTGGCCAAACTATCTGAAGCAGTTCGAAGCAGCTTCCAAAGCCAATGGGTGGACATCCAAGGACAAGGTTGTGGCTCTAACAGTAGCTCTTCGGGGTGATGCATTGAACATCTTGCAAGCCATTCCGGAAGGTGAAGTCGATAGCTACGAACATCTCGTCAAACGTCTAGACATGCGATATCGCCATGAACACCTGCAGCAAGTGTTTCAATTACAAATGAAGAGCCGTCGACAGAGAGCCAACGAGAGTCTTCAAGAATTCGAAGTTGATGTAGCCCGATTGGTCCACTGTGCCTACCCGTCAGCCCCAGAATCCCTTATGAAATGTCTAGCTGTCCAAACGTTCGTAGATGGATTGCGGGATATCGAAATGCAGAAAGCGGTTCGCCTCACTCGACCAAAAGACCTCACCAGTGCTCTGGCAGCTGCCCTTGAGATCGAGGCCGCAGCAGAAGCTTCCCGAGGATCAGCGAGAGTCCGAGCAATGAACGAAAGCGGAAACATAGCGGAAAATACCAGGCAAGATCCCACTGAAGCCTTAATCAACGCCATCCAGGGCCTCTGGGATAAGAAGAGAAGACCGGTGCGTTGTTGGAATTGCGGGGAGTTGGGCCACCTCCAGAGAGCTTGTAAACGTGCGAAACAGGCTGCTGAGGAAGGATCATCTTCCACGCAGCCGCAGGAAAACTAGAACGGGTCGACTTCGAGGGGGCAGCTTCGACCCGTCATTCTCAAGACCCTCTCATCTTTGTAGCCTCCCTACGGCGTGATAACAGCAGCGTCTACGTGGATGGACAGATCGACGGAAAGAAATGCGCATTGTTGGTGGATACTGGTGCATCGAAGACGATCCTGCGACGTGGACTTCTGACGTCTTCAAGAAAGCAACTTGTAAACTCAAAATGGCGTCTGAGAACTGCTACGGGTGAAGCTGCCACCGTTTATGAGGAAATCGATGTGGATATATCGATCGGGACCGTCAAATTTTCACATCGAGCTATCATGGCAGATATTGAAGAAGATGTTATTCTGGGAATGGACATCATGGGTGCACACGGGATTCAACTGGACTTCAGAAGCAGAACACTCAAGGTGGGTGCCGAAGAGATCTTCTTACATCCACGGGTAGAGGTAGCAGCAGGAGTAACGTTAGAAGAGGACGTCCTGTTACCGAAACGGAGTGAGACCGTTGTAGCAGCGCGGATTGAGGGTACATTGGAGCATGGCAGTCCCATCATCATGAAACCCAGGAACCATGACGAGGAAGTCGGACGTGGAATTTTAGTCGGCAAGGCTTTACTGTCAGCAGACGCCTATGTACCTGTTCGATTTATCAACATAAATAATTACCCTGTGACGATTGGTAAAGGAACGAAGATTGGAACCTGTGTCCCGGCAGCCTCCATAATCCACCAGGTGACAGCAACCACTGATGGGGCCGGCAAGTATGAATAACTCGTCTCTGCTGCAAGCGACTCACTCAACAACTGACAGAAGAAAAAGTTAACCGAGTTACTACAGAGGTATAGATCCATTTTCATTCCTGCTGATGGAAAAACAGGTAGAACCAACATCGTCAGTCACAAAATCGATACGGGAGATACCAGACCGATTCGTCAACCAGCCCGAAGATTACCACAGGCCAAGAGAGAAATTGCAGGAAAGATCATCCAGGAAATGGAACAAGACGGGGTAATCGAGCCATCCAATAGTCCTTGGGCTTCACCAGTGGTACTAGTAAAGAAGAAAGATGGAAACACTCGTTTCTGTGTGGACTATCGCCGATTGAACAACGTGACGAAGAAGGACAGCTATCCTTTGCCTCGGATTGACGACACACTCGACACGTTGGCAGAATCGAATCTTTTCTCCACTCTAGACCTGGAAAGTGGATATTGGCAGGTGGAAATGGATCCGGCAGATAAGGAAAAGACAGCTTTCACCATTGGCACTGTGTTATGGCAATTCAAGGTTATGCCTTTCGGACTCTGCAATGCTCCGGCCACCTTCGAACGAATCATGGAGAATGTGTTAAGGGGACTCTCCTGGAAGACATGCCTAGTTTATTTGGATGACATCATCGTGATCGGTAAAACTTTTGAAGAACATCTGATTAACCTAGAGGAAGTTTTCAAGAGACTTCAGGCTGCAAACCTCACACTCAATCTGAAGAAATGTCATCTGCTGCAGAAACGGGTTAACTACTTGGGACACGTCGTAGGAAGACAGGGTGTGGAAGTCGACCCTGAGAAAGTACGAGCAGTGAAGCAATGGCCAGTACCAACAGATAAGCATCAACTCAGGAGCTTTCTTGGACTGTGCACTTATTATCGACGTTACGTTCGAATGTTTTCGGATATCGCAAAGCCTCTGACTCGTCTCACCGAGGAAGCACGCCCCTTCCACTGGGATCCAGAATGCCAGGCCGCCTTTGATGCTCTGAAGGAACGCTTGACCACGACACCGATTCTTGGGTATCCACTTCCACAAGGACAATTCATTCTTGACACAGATGCCAGTAATATCGGCATTGGTGGAGTCCTTTCGCAGTATCAAGATGGACAAGAGCGAGTCATCGGTTACTTCAGCAAGGTGCTATCGAAGGCAGAACGGAACTACTGCGTTACCAGGAGGGAACTATTGGCCATGGTGAAATCAGTGGAGCATTTCTATAAGTACCTCTATGGGCAAAAATTCCTTCTCAGGACGGACCACGCTGCATTGAAGTGGCTCCTGAATTTCAAGAACCCCGAAGGCCAAGTAGCTCGTTGGATCGAGAGGCTCCAGGAATATGACTTCGAGATAACACACCGAGTGGGGACGAGCCATAGGAATGCAGATGCATTGTCCAGAAGGCCATGTCCACCTGAGTGCTCACATTGTAGTCGTTTGGAGGATAAGGAAGCAGCCCTCTACAGAACCACCGTTGTCAATGAAGATTGGTTACCTGCAGCAATCAAGCAAGAGCAAGAAAAGGACCCAGAACTTCGCAAGCTTCGAGAATGAAAGAAAGCGAATCGTCGTCCTTCTTGGCAAGAAGTAGCACCATCTTCACAGACTTTGAAGGCGTACTGGAGTCAGTGGGACTCCTTGGTATTAGAAGATGACCTGCTCAAGAGGAATCTCGAGAGCGATGATGGGTCAGATAATCGGATGCAGTTGGTCATTCCTAGGAGCCGAGTGTCGGAAGTACTTGGATATGTACATGATGGAACTTCAGAGGGACATCTAGGAGTGAGGAAGACACTGCAGCGGGTACGAGAGCGGTTCTACTGGGTGAACTGCAGTGACGACGTCAGGGAGTGGTGCCGTAAATGCACCGTGTGCTTTGCCAGCAATGGGCCTCATCGTAAACCAAGGGTACCCATGAGACAGTACAATGTTGGAAGCCCTTTCGAGAGGATTGCCATGGATATTGCGGGGCCGTTTCCAGTGACTGATAATGGAAATAAATACATCCTTGTGTGCATGGACTACTTCACCAAGTGGGTGGAAGCGTATGCGATCCCTAACCAGGAAGCTGTAACTGTCGCTGATGTCCTAATGAATCAACTCATCAGTCGTTTTGGGGTGCCATTGGAACTTCACTCTGATCAGGGCCGGAACTTCGAGAGTGAAGTGTTCAAGAAGATGAGCGAAAAGTTAGGAATCAAGAAAACAAGAACAACTCCGTTGCATCCACAGTCAGATGGCATGGTGGAGCGAATGAATCGAACAATAGGGAGGTATCTCTGCAAAGTCGTAGATCAACACCAACACGACTGGGATCAACATATTCCATTCTTCTTGATGGCCTACAGATCTGCAGTACAGGAATCTACAGGACAGACTCCGGCGAAGGTTCTATTTGGACAAGAGATGAGGCTTCCATGTGACTTGGTCTTCGGATGTAGACCTGGTGAGGACATAGTGGGGGAAGATTACGTCACGGATTTGATGAAAAAGATGAACGATATTCACGAATTGGTTCGTTCTAATCTGAAAATCGCCAGCGATCGCATGAAAGACCGATACGACATCAGAGCTGGGGGTGCAGGATACGCAGAAGGAGACCTGGTGTGGTTGTACAATCCACAAAGGAAACGAGGTATTTGTCCAAAACTACAGAGATCTTGGGAAGGACCTTATACCGTCAAGAAGAAGATCAACGATGTCATATACCGCATCAGTAAAGAACCCAGTGGCAAACCAAGAGTCGTTCATTTCAACAGACTAGCACCATTCGAGGGAACACAAGATCAACAGGTTCAACAACTTTGTCCGGAAGAAAAGGAGCTTACATTCGACGAATTCATTGGGACATACAGTGGTTCATCAAAAGCAAGGTTTGGCGTCACCAAGGAAGAGCCCCGTGACCTTTTTGCCATCCCTGTAGAATACGCACTAGCTCACTGCGTCGCCGAGGATCTTCAGATGTCTCAAGGAATAGCGAACAAGTTCATGAGGAAGTTTGGGAAGTTAGAGGAGCTTCGTCAACAAGGTCCCTCCGTCGGTCGAGCACTAGAAATAGAAGATATCAGCGCTGAAGGAGAAAGGTCTGTGTTTTATCTTATAACGAAAGCAAGATCTTCTAAGAAACCCACTTACAAGGACCTCTGGGAGACACTAGTCGACTTGCGAAGCATCATACTCGAGAAGGACATACAGAAGATAGCTGTGCCGAAGCTGGGGTGTGGACTGGATGGCTTGAATTGGGGAATTGTAAGGAACATGCTAGAGGTTTTATTTAGATTCACCGGAGTTGAAATTCTGGTATGCTGCTGGAACTCCAAGGGAACTCCAAGAGAGAAGACAGTGCCATGCTATTTCTACCATACTGCACGTTGTAGAAATGAAACCAGTTGTCCCTATCTTCATAGTGATCAGAATGCATTCCAGGAGGAATGCGGGGCTCTAGAAACATCAGCAGGAAGGCAGGAGTACAACGATCATCCTGTATCACGCATCCCCGATTGCTCTCCAACCTCTCAATGATTCCTACATACACCAGCATATTTCCGAACACTCAATATATGCCGCAGTGACAAATAACGTCACAGAAGATTCTGGAATGTTCTGGAAACAATCGATGGAACAATTAGAGAGAGAGGTTTTGTTCTAAGAAGCTTCTAGAACGAAGAGAACGAGACGGAAAATCATTCGAGAACGTTCTCGACCAAAGCCTGCCATGTGTTCTCATATATAAGACCACCGAACAACTGCTGTCGGGCAGTCAAACAGCGAGTGTCAGAGAGACAGTTATATACAGCGTGTTATAAATCGTTTTACATAAATAGTAGTTATAAGTTCGATATAAATTAGTGTTTCTTCAGTTTAAATAAATCAGTTGGAAAATAAATAGTGTCGTGTTCGCTTCTGCACCCGAATAACGTAACAGTACTATAAAAGGGATTTTTAGGGTTTTTGAATATACTGGTCATACATAGTAACTTTTACTGAGAATATTTTGAATTCTATCATATTACTTAGACAGCAATCCACCTTGTAGGTGATAAAAAACTGAATTTTATCCTCATTGAATAATATCTGAGTTCACACAGTGTTTTTTCTTCTATTTCTCTTTCAGGAAGCTAGACTGAATTTTACTTATACTTTTCTGGTTTTGCCTATATCAGATCAAGTGGCGCCCTTTGTCATTCAATAGTCAGAATTCACTACCATTGCTCGCCAGACAAGAAGCTGCTGTGCCTTGTAAGCCCTCATGAATAATTTTTTCTTAAATTGAATTTCCATATTTTTCAAAATTTCATGAGTTGGCTACAAACTAAACAATTTTTTGTCCCAAAGTTTTTTTCTATAGGTTATGGCTCTCGAGATATCGAAGAATTACGCACAAAATGAACACACTGTATAACGAGTACAACAGGCAAATGAAGATACATTGACTGAGGTGCGCACACTGTATCTCTCCATCCTATCATCTCACATGGATACTTTCTGAACAGAATAGATTGCATAGACCATATAAGACGACATAGAAGCAAGTATAACGCACACAACAGACAGAATATAAAACTTTGACTACGACTATGTTTACACTAAGACTCAGCATTCTAGCTTCCGAAATGCATTCAGTTGGGGCAGATAAGATCGCACCGACCATATAGAATGGATTTGAAGGGTATTTAACGAGTACAACAGGCATATGAGAATACATCGACTTCATGAGCATAGGAGCATGAATAACGCACACGAAAGGCAGAAAGAGGAACTTCGTTTCCGACTATGTTATAATTATTATTTCTTTTAATTGTAACGACTTTGTCAATGAGAATTACGTTCTTCAGACAATAAAGTATATTTGATTTGATTTGATTTGATTATGTTCACACTGGGACCTGCATTCTAGCTTCTGACATGCATACAGTTGGGTCAGATGAGATCGCACCGACCATTGACTTTGAAAGGTATTCAACGAGTACAACAGGCAGATGAGGAGACATCGACTCCATCGGTGTGCACACTGTATCTCTCTATTCTATCATCTCACATGAATACTATTGGAGCAGAATAGATTGCAAAGACCATATGATACGACATCTCAACGATTTTAACGATCCCAACATCCAGGATCACAAACTCCGAGTATGTTTACGCTGTAACTCTACATTCTAGTATCTTTCTAGCATCTCAGGAGAATAATATATGAGGACTACAACAGGCAAATGGAGATACATCAACTTCATTGGTGTGCACACTGTGTCTCTCTATCCGATCATCTCACATGGATAATGATGGAGCAGAATAGATCGCATAGACCATATGAGACGACATAGAAGAGGGTAAAAGGCACACAAGAGGCAGAAAAAGGAACTTTCTTTTCGACTACCTTCACACTGGGACCTGCATTCTGGCTTCTAACATGCATACAGTTGGAGCAGATGATATCGCACCGACTATATAGAATGACTTCGAAGGGTATTCAACGAGTACAACAGGCAGATGAGGATACATCGACTTTATCGGTGTGCACACCATTCTTCCAACTCACATGAATACTATTGGAGCAGAATAGATCGCGAAGACCATATTAGACGACATCAAGCGATTTAAACGATCGCAACATCCAGGATGAGAAACTTCGAATATTTTTACGCTCTAACTCTACATTCCAGTATCTGACTTGCATACTATTGCACTGACCATGTAGGACGACTTTCAAAGGTATGTAACGAGTACAAAAGGCGAATGAAGATAAACGACTTCATTGGTAAGCACACTGTATCTCTGCATTCTATCATTCCACAATGATACTAATAAAGCGGATGAGTTGACAAAGACCATATAACACGACATTCAAGCGGGTATAACGCACATAACAGGCCGAATAAGAAACTTCGACAATGTTTACACTGGGACCGGCATTCAAGCTCCTGACATGCATACAGTTGGGGCAGATGAGATCGCACCGACCATGTAGGAAGACATTGGAGGGTATTTAACGAGTACAACAGGCAAATAGGGATACATCGATTTCATCGGTGTGCACACTTTATCTCTCTATTCAATCATCGCACATGGATACTTTCGAAGCAGAATAGATCTCGAACACCATATAAGATGAAATCGAAGCGGGTATAACGCACACAACAGACAGAAAATGAAACTCCGACTTACACTATGTTTACACTATGTCTTTGCATTATAGCTCCTGTCATGCATACAATTATGGCAATACCATCTAACTGACCATATAGGATGACTCTGGAGGATATGTAACGAGTACAACAGGCAAATAAGGATACATCAACTCAATCGGTGTGCACACTGTATCTCTCTATTCTATCATCCCACATGTATAATATTGGAGCAGAATTGATCGCGATCACCATATTAGACGACATCAAAGCAAATATAACTCACACAACAGACAGAAAATGAAACTTCGACTTCAACTATGTTCACACTGAGACTGTGCTTTCTAGTTTCTGACATGCATACAGTTGGAGCAGATACCATCCTACTGATCATATAAGTTGACTCTGTAGGGTATATAACGAGTACATTAGGCTAATGAAGATACATCGACTCCATCGGTGCGCACACTGAATCTCTCCATTTTATCATCCCACATGGATACCTTTGGAACAAAATATATCGCATAGACCATATAGAAGCTGGTATAACGCACACAACAGACAGAAAGTGAAACTTCGTCTCCGACTTTGTTTACACTGGAAATTGGCAGTCTAGATCCTGACATGCATACAGTTGCGGCATATGAGATCGCACAGACCATATAGAATGACTCTGAAGGGTATTCAACGAGTACAACAGGCAAATGAGGATACATCGACTTCATCGATGTGCACACTGTTTCTTTTTTTTTCCTATAATCTCTCATGGATTATTTGTAGCAGAATAGAACGCGAAGACCATATGGGACGACATCGAAGCAGGTATAACGCACACAACAGACAGAAAATAACACTTCGACTATGTTTACTCTGGGGCTTGCATTCAAGCTTCTGACATGCATACAGTTGTGGCATATCAGATCGCACTGACCATATAGAATGACTTTGAAGGATATTTAATGAGTACAATAGGCAGATGGGGATACATCGACTCCATCGGTGTGCACACTGTATCTCTTCATTCATCTCACATGGGAATTATCAAAGCAGAAATGATCGCAAAGACCATATAAGACGACATCGAAGCAGGTAAAACTCACACAACAGGCAGAAAAAAAAACTCCGACTATGTTCACACTGATACTCTGCTTCCTACCTTATGACATGCATACAGTTGGATAGATACCATCCTACTGACCATATGAGTTGACTCAGTGTGGTATATAACGAGTGCAACAGGCAAATGAAGATTCATCGACTTCATTGGTGCGCACACTGTATCTCTCTTTTCGATCATTTCACATTGATACTTTCGGAACAGGAAAGATCGCAAAGACCATATAAGACGATATCGAAGCAAATATAACTCACACAACAGGCAGAAAATAAAACTTCGACTATTTTCACACTGGGACTCTGCTTTCTTGCTTCTAACATGCATACAGTTGGGGCAGATACCATCTCACTGACCATATAAGTCGACTCTGTGTGGTATTATTATGACAAGTACAACAGGCAAATGAAGATACTTCGACTTCATCGGTGCGAACTCTGTATCTCTCTATTCTATCATCTCACATGGATACTATTGAAACAGCGGGGTTCGCAATGCCCATATGAGACCACATCTAAGCGGGTATAACGCACAAAACTTGCAGAACAAGAAACTCCGACTTTGACTATGTTTACACTGTGACTCTGCAGTCTAGAATCTGACATGCATACAGTTGAACCAGATATGATTGCAGTGACCGTATGAGACGACTTCGGAAGGTTTATAACGGGTACGATAGGCAAATGAAGTTACATCGACTTCTTCGTTGTGCACACTTCATCTATCTATCCTATCATCTTACATGGTCACAATTGAAGCAGACAAGTTCGCAATGACCATATAAGACGACTTCCAAGTGAGTATAACGCACACAACTCGCAGAACAAGTACCTTCCACTACGACTATGTTTTCAAAGAAACTCTGCAGTCTAGCATCTTACATGCATGCAGTTGAAGCAGATACGATTGCAGTGACCATATAAGACGAGTTATAAGCGGGAATAACGCACACAGCTTGCAGAACAAGAAACTTCGACTTTGACTATGTTCACACTGTAACTCTGCAGTCTAGAATCTGACATGCATACAGTTGAAGCAGATACGATGACGGTATCCGTATGAGACGACTTCGAAGGGTATATAACGATTACAATAGGCAAAAGAAATTACATCGACTTCATCGTTGTGCACACTATATCTCTCTTTCCTGTCATCTCACATGGATACTATTGGAGCAGACGAGTTCGCAATGCTCATATGAGACGACTTCCAAGCGGGTATAACGTACACAACTTGCACAACAAGAAACTTCGACTTCGACCATTTTTACACTGTAACTCTGCCGTCTAGCATCTTACATGCATACAGTTGAAGCAGATACGATTGCAGTGACCATATAAGTTATAAGCGGAAATAACGCACACAGCTTGCAGAACAAGAAACTTCGACTATGTTCACACTGTAATTCTGCAGTCTAGAATCAGACATGCATACAGTTGAAGCAGATACGATGACGGTATCCGTATGAGACGACTTTGAAGGGTATATAACGAGTAAAATAGGCAAATGAAGCTACATCGACTTCATCATTGTGCAAACAAAATCTCTCTATCCTATCATCTTACATGGACACTATTGAAACAGACAAGTTCGAAATGACCATATGAGACGACTTCTATGTACACATGTAACGCACACAGCTTGCAGAACAAGAAACTTCGACTTCGACTATGTTTATACTGTACCTCTGCAGTATAACATTTGACATACATACAGTTGAAGCAGATACGACTGCAGTGACCATATAAGACGACTTTGAAGGATATATAGCGAGTAAAACAGGCAAACGGGGATATATCGACTTCATCGTTGTGCACACCATATCTCTCTATCCTATCATCTCACATAGACACTATTGAAGCAGAAAATTTCACATTGACCATGTGAGACAACTCCCAAGCGAGTATAACGCACGCAGCTTGCAGAACAAGAAACTTCGACTTCGACTATGTTTATACTGTAACTCTGCAGTCTAGCATCTGACATGCATACAGTTGAAGCAGATACGATGGCAGTGACCGGATTAGACGACTCTGAACTGTATTGAACTGGTACAATAGGAAAATGGGGATACATCGACATCATCGTCGTACACACTATATAACTCTATCCTATCACCTCACATGGAAACTATTGAAGCAGGCAAGTTCGCATTGACCATATGAGACGACTTCAAAGCGAGTATAACGCACACAGTTCGCAGAAAAACAAACTTCAACTTCGACTATGTTTACACTGTAACTCTGAAGTCTAGCATCTGACATGCATACAGTCAAAGCAGACACGATTGCAGTGACAGTATAAGACGACTCTGAAGGGTATATAACGAGTACAATAGGCAAATGAAGATACATCGACTCCAACGTTGTGCACACTATCTCCCTCTATCCTGTCATCTCACATTGACACCATTCAAGCAGACAAGTTCGCATTGATCATATAAGACGACTTCCGAGCGACTATAACGCACAAAGTCTGCAGAACAAGGAACTTCGTCTTTGACTATGTTTACATTGTAACTCTGCATTCTGGCATCTGACATGCATAGATTGAAAATGATACGATGGCAGTGACCGTATGAGACGATTTTGGAGGGTATATAACGAGTACAAAAGGCAAATGAAGATACATCGACATAATCGTTGTGCATACTATATCTCTCTATCCTATCATTTCACATGGACACCATTGAAGCGAACAAGTCCGCAATGACCATATGAGACGACTTCCAAGCAGGCATATAGCACACAGCTTGCAGAACAAGAAACTTCGACTTTGACTGTGTTCACACTGTAACTCTGCAAACTAGCATCTGGCATGCATACAGTTGAAGCAGATATGATCGTAGTGACATAAGACGACTTTGGAGGGTATATAGCAAGTACAAGGGGCAGATAAAGATACATCGACTTCATCGGTGTGCACACGCTATCTCTCTATCATATCATTTCACATGGATACTATTGAAGCGGACGAGTTCGCGATGCCCTTATGATACGACTGCCAAGCGGGTATAACGCACACAACTTGCAAAACAAGAAAATTCTACTACGACCATGTTTACACTGTAACTCTGACATCATACAGTTGATGCAGCGACGATCGCAGTGATCCCATAAGACGACTTTGAATGGTTTATAACGGGTACAACAGGCAAATGAAGATACATCGACTTAATCGTCGTGCACAATATATCTCTTCATCATATCATCTAACATGGTCACTATGGAAGCAGACTAGTTCAAAATGCCCATATGAGACGACTCCAATGCGAGTATAACGCACACAACTTGCAGAACAAGAAACTTCAACTTCGACTATGTTCACGCTGTAACTCTGCAGTCTAGCATCTGAAATGCATACAGTTGATGCAGGAACGATTGCAGTGACCGTATAAGACGACTTCGAAGGGTTTATAACGAGTAAAATAGGCAAATTAAGATACATCGACTTCATCGTTGTGCACACTATATCTATCTATCCAATCATTTCACATGGACACTGTTGAAGCAGACTAGTTCGCAATGACCATATAAGACGACTTTCGAGCAGGTATAATGCACACATCTTGCAGAACAAGAAATCTCGACTTTGACTATAATTACACTGTAACTCTGCAGTATAACATCTGACATGCATACAGTTGAAGCAGATACGACATCAGTGACCATATTAGACGACTTTGAAGCATATATAGCGAGTAAAACAGGCCAATGGGGATATATCGACTTCATCGGTGTGCACACTATTATATTTCTATCCTATCATCTCACATGGACAATATTGAAGCAGCCAAGTTCACATGACAATATTAGACGACTCCTAAGCTGGTATAAAGCACACAGCTTGCAGGTCAAGAAACTTCGACTTCGACTATGTTTACACAGTAACTCTGCAGTCTAGCATCTGACATGCATACAGTTGAAGCATAAACGATAACAGTGACCGTATGAGATGACTACTAAGGGTATATAACGAGTACAATAGGCAAATGGGGATACAACGACTTCATCGTCGTACACACTATATATCTTATCCTATCATCTCACATGGACACTATCGAAACAGACAAGTTCGCATTGACAATATAAGACGACTTTCAAGCCGTTATAACGCATACAGGTCGCAGAACAAGAAACTTCGACTTCGACTTTGTTTACACTGTAACTCTGCAGTCTAGCATCTGACATGCATACAGTTGAAGCAGAAACGATTGCAATGACCGTATAAAATGATTTTGCAAGGAATATAACGAGTACAATAGGCAAATGAAGATACATCGACTTCACCGTTGTGCACACTATATTTCTCTATCATATCATCTCACATGAACACTATTGAAGCAGACAAGTTCGCAATGACCATACGAGACGACTTCCAGGCAGGTATAACGCACACAGCTTGCAGAACAAGAAACTTTGACGTCGTCCATGTTTACACTGTCACTCTGCAGTCTAGCATCTGACATGCATACAGTTGAAGCAGATATGATCGTACTGACCATATAAGACGACTTTGAATTGTATATTGCGAGTACAATAGGCAGATGAAGAAACATCGACTCCATCAGGGTGCACACTCTATATCTCTATCATATCAACTCACATGAATACTATTGAAGCAGTCGAGTTCCCGATGCCCATATGAGACGAGATTCAAGCAGGTATAACACACACAGCTCGCAGAACAAGTAACTTCGATTATGTTCACACTGTAACTCTGCAGTCTAGCATCTGACATGCATACAGATGAAGCATGTACGATTGCATTGACCGTATACGTCGACATAAAATGGTATATAATGAGTACAATAGGCAAATGAAGATACATCGACTTCATCATTGTGCACACTATATCTCTCTATCCTATCATGTTACATTGCCAATATTGGAGCAGACAAGTTTGCATTGACCATATAAGACGACTTTTGAGCGGGTATAACGCACACAGCTTGTAGAACAAGAAACTCCGACTTTGACTATGTTTTCACTGTAACTCTGCAGTCCAGCATCTGACATGCATACAGTTGAAGCAGATACGATGGCAGTGACCGTATAAGACGACTTCGAGAGGTTTATAACGGGTACGATATGCAAATGAAGTTACATCGACTTCTTCGTTGTGCATACTTTATCTCTCTATCCTATCATCTTACATGGTCACTATTGAAGCAGTGACCGTATGAGACGACTTTGAAGGGTATATAACGAGTACAATAGACAAATGGAAATACATCGACTTCATCGTCGTACACCCTATATATCTGTATCCGCTCACCTCACATGGACACTATCGGTGCAAACAAGTTCGCATTGACCATATGAGACGACATCCAAGCGAGTATAACGCACACAGTTTGCAGAACAAGAAACTTCACTTCGACTATGTTTACTCTGGGGCCTGCATTCCAGCTTCTGACTTGCATACACTTAGGGGAGATAAGATCGCACCGACCATATAGTATGACTTTGAAGGGTATTCGACGAGAACAACAGGCAGATGAGGATACATCGACTTCATCACTGTGCACACTGTATGTCTTCATTCCATCATCGCACATGGAAAACAGGCAGAAAATGAAACTTCGACTATTTTCACACTGGGACTCTGCTCTCTTGCTCCTAACATGCATACAGTTGGGGCAGATACCATCTCACTTACCATATAAGTTGACTCTGTGTGGTATATAACGAGTACAACAGGCAAATGAAGATACTTCGACTTCATCGGTGCGAACTCTGTATCTCTCTATTCTATCATCTCACATGGATACTATTGAAGCAGAATAGATCGCAAATACCATATGAGACGACATCGAAGCGATTCTAACGATAACAACATCCAGAATGAGAAACTTCGAGTATGTTTACACTGTAACTCTTTATCCAAGTATTTGACTTTCATACAATTGCACTGACCATAAAAGTCGACTTTGAAAGGAATATAACGAGTACAACAGGCGAATGAAGATACAACGACATCATTGGTGAGTACACTGTATATCAGTATCCCACAACGATACTATTGAAGCAAATATGTTGACAAGGACCATATGAAACGACATCGAAGCAGGTATAACGCACATAACAGGCCGAACAAGAAACTTCGACTATGTTCACTCTGGGGCCTGCATTCAAGCTTCTGACATGCATACAGTTGTGGCATATCAGATCGCACTGACCATATAGAATGACTTTGAAGGGTATTTAACGAGTACAATAGGCAGATGGGGAGACATCGACTATATCGGTGTGCACACTGTATCTCTTCATTCATCTCACATGAAAACTATCAAAGCAGATTAGATCGCAAGGACCATATAAGACGACATCGAAGCAGGTGAAACTCACACAACAGGCAGAAAAAAAAACTCTGACTATGTTCACACTGATACTCTGCTTTCTAGCTCCTGACATGCATACAGTTGGGGCAGATACCATCTTACTGGCCATATGAGTTGACTCAGTGTGGTATATAACGAGTCCAACAGGCGAATGAAGATTCATCGACTTCATTGGTGCGCACACTGTATCTCTCTTTTCGATCATTTCACATATATACTTTCGGAACAGAATAGATCGCAAAGACCATATAAGACGACATCGAAGCAAGTATAACTCACACAACAGGCAGAAAATAAAACTTCGACTATTTTCACACCGGGACTCTGCTTTCTTGCTTCTAACATTCATACAGTTAGGGCAGATACCATCTCACTGACCATATAAGTTAACTCTGTGTGGTATAATTATAACGAGTACAACAGGCAAATGAAGATACTTCGATTTTATCGGTGCGAACTCTGTATCTCTCTATTCTATCATCTCACATGGATACTATTGAAACAGCGGGGTTCGCAATGCCCATATGAGACAACTTCTAAGCGGGTACAACGCACACAACTTGCAGAACAAGAAACTTCGACTTTGACTATGTTTACACTGTGACTCTGCAGTCTAGAATCTGACATGCATACAGTTGAAGCAGATACGATTGCAGTGACCGTATAAGACGACTTCGAGAGGTTTATAACGGGTACGATATGCAAATGAAGTTACATCGACTTCTTCGTTGTGCACACTTTATCTCTCTATCCTATCATCTTACATGGTCACTATTGAAGCAGACAAGTTCGCAATGACCATATAAGACGACCTCCAAGTGGGTATAACGCACACACTTTGCAGAACAAGAAACTTCGACTTCGACTATGTTTACACTATAACTCTGCAGTCTAGCATCTGACATGCATACAGTTGAAGCAGATACGATGGCAGTGACCGTATAAGATGACTCTGAAGGGTATTTAACGAGTACAATAGGCAAATGGGGATACATCGACATCATCGTCGTACACACTATATACCTCTATCCTATCACCTCACATAGACACTATTGAAGCGGGCAAGTTCGCATTGACCATATAAGACGACTCCAAAGCGAGTATAACGCACACAGTTTGCAGAAAAACAAACTTCAACTACGACTATGTTTACACTGTAACTCTGAAGTCTAGCATCTGACATGCATACAGTCAAAGCAGACACGATTGCAGTGACCGTATAGACTCTGAAGGGTATATAACGAGTACAATAGGCAAATGAAGATACATCGACTCCAACGTTGTGCACACTGTCTCTCTCTATCCTGTCATCTCACATTGACACCATTGAAGCAGACAAGTTCGCATTGATCATATGAGACGACTTCCGAGCGACTATAACGCACAAAGTCTGCAGAACAAGAAACTTCGTCTTCGAGTATGTTTACATTGTAACTCTGCATTCTGGCATCTGACATGTATACAGTTGGAAAAGATACGATGGCAGTGACCGTATGAGACGATTTTGAAGGGTATATAACGAGTACAATAGGCAAATGAAGATACATCGACTTAATCGTTGTGCATACTATATCTCTCTATCCTATCATTTCACATGGACACTATTGAAGCAAACAAGTCCGCAATGACCATATGAGACGACTTCCAAGCAGGCATAACGCACACAGCTTGCAGAACGAGAAACTTCGACTTTGACTGTGTTAACACTGTTACTCTGCAGACTAGCATCTGGCATGCATACAGTTGAAGCAGATATGATCGTAGTGACATAAGACGACTTTGGAGGGTAAATAGCAAGTACAATGGGCAGATGAAGATACATCGACTTCATCGGTGTGCACACGCTATCTCTCTATCATATCATTTCACATGGATACTATTGAAGCGGACGAGTTCGCGATGCCCTCATGATACGACTGCCAAGCGGGTTTAACGCACACAACATGCGAAACAAGAAAATTAACGGGTGCAATAGGCAAATGAAGATACATCGACTTAATCGTCGTGCACAATATATCTCTCTATCATATCATCTAACATGGTCACTATAGAAGCAGACTAGTTCGAAATGCCTATATGAGGCGACTCCAATGCGAGTATAACGCACACAACTTGCAGAACAAGAAACTTCAACTTTGACTATGTTCACACTGTAACTCTGCAGTCTAGCATCTGACATACATACAGTTGATGCAGGAACGATTGCAGTGACCGTATAAGACGACTTCGATATGTTTATAACGGGTACAATAGGCAAATGAAGATACATCGACTTCATCGTTGTGCACACTATATCTATCTATCCAATCATTTCACATGGACACTGTTGATGCAGACTAGTACGCAATGACCATATAAGACGACTTCCAAGCAGGTATAGCGCACACATCTTGCAGAACAAGAAATCTCGACTCTGACTATGTTTACACTGTAACTCTGCAGTATAACATCTGACATGCATACAGGTGAAGCAGATACGACAACAGTGACCATATCAGACGACTTTGAAGGATATATAGCGAATAAAAAAGGCAAGTGGGGATATATCGACTTCATCGTTGTGCACACTATTATATTTCTATCATATCATCTCACATGGACACTATTGAAGCAGACAAGTTCGCAATGACCATACGAGACGACTTCCAGGCAGGTATAACGCACACAGCTCACAGAACAAGAAACTTTGACGTCGTCCATGTTTACACTGTCACTCTGCAGTCTAGCATGTAACATGCATACAGATGAAGCAGATATGATCGTAGTGACCATATAAGACGACTTTGAAGGGTATATTGCGAGTACAATAGGCAGATGAAGAAACATCGACTTCATCAGGGTGCACACTCTATTTCTCTATCCTATCAACTCACATGGATACTATTGAAGCAGTCGAGTTCCTGATGCCCATATGAGACGACATTCAAACACGTATAACGCACACAGCTCGCAGAACAAGTAACTTCGAATATGTTCACACTGTAACTCTGCAGTCTAGCATCTGACATGCATACAGATGAAGCATGTACGATTGCATTGACCGTATAAGTCGACATAAAATGGTATATAATGAGTACAAGAGAGGATTAGACGACTGTCTTAGTTAAGGAAATCAACAGTTCCATCCTATAAGGAGTACAATAGGCAAATGAAGATACATCGACTTCATCATTGTGCACACTATATCTCTCTATCCAATCATGTTACATTGCCAATATTGAAGCAGATAAGTTTGCATTGACCATATAAGACGACTTTTGAGCGGGTATACTGCACACAGCTTGTAGAACAAGAAACTCCGACTTTGACTATGTTCTCACTGTAACTCTGCAGTCCAGCATCTGACATGCATACAGTTGAAGCAGATACAATGGCAGTGACCGTATGAGACGACTCTGAAGGGTATATAACGAGTACAATAGGCAAATAAGAATACATCGACTTCATCGTCGTACACCCTATATATCTGTATCCTCTCACCTCACATGGTCACTATCGGTGCAAAAAAGTTCGCATTGACCATATGAGACGACATCCATGCGGGTATAACGCACACAGTTTGCAGAACAAGAAACTTCACTTCGACTATGTTTACTCTGGGGCCTGCATTCCAGCTCCTGACTTGCATACACTTGGGGGAGATAAGATCGCACCGACCATATAGTATGACTTTGAAGGGTATTCGACGAGAACAACAGGCAGATGAGGATACATCGACTTCATCACTGTGCACACTGTTTCTCTTCATTCCATCATCGCACATGGAAAACAGGCAGAAAATGAAACTTCGACTATTTTCACACTGGGACTCTGCTCTCTTGCTCCTAACATGCATACAGTTGGAGCAGATACCATCCCACTGACCATATAAGTTGACTCTGTGTGGTATATAACGAGTACAACAGGCAAATGAAGATACTTCGACTTCTTCGGTGCGAACTCTGTATCTCTCTATTCTATCATCTCACATGGATACTATTGAAGCAGAATAGATCGCGAATACCATATGAGACGACATCGAAGCGATTCTTACGATAACAACATCCAGAATGAGAAACTCCGAGTATGTTTACACTGTAACTCTTTATCCAAGTATTTAACTTTCATACAATTGCTTTGACCATAAAAGTCGACTTTGAAAGGAATATAACGAGTACAACAGGCGAATGAAGATACAACGACATCATTGGTGAGTACACTGTATATCAGTAGTTTATCATCCCACAACGATACAATTGAAGCAAATATGTTGACAAGGACCATATAAAATGACATTCAAGCGGGTATAACGCACATAACAGGCCGAACAAGAAACTTCGACTATGTTCACTCTGGGGCCTGCATCCAAGCTTCTGACATGCATACAGTTGTGGCATATCAGATCGCACTGACCATATAGAATGACTTTGAAGGGTGTTTAACGAGTACAATAGGCAGATGAGGATACATCGACTCCATCGGTGTGCACACTGTATCTCTTCATTCATCTCACATGGAAACTATCAAAGCAGATAAGATCGCAAGGACCATATAAGACGACATCGAAGCAGGTGAAACTCACAAAACAGGCATAAAAAAAACTCCGACTATGTTCACACTGATACTCTGCTTTCTAGCTCCTGACATGCATACAGTTGGGGCAGATACCATCTTACTGGCCATACGAGTTGACTCAGTGTGGTATATAACGAGTGCAACAGGCGAATGAAGATTCATCGACTTCATTGGTGCGCACACTGTATCTCTCTTTTCGATCATTTCACATATATACTTTCGGAACAGAATAGATCGCAAAGACCATATAAGACGACATCGAAGCAAGTATAACTGACACAACAGGCAGAAAATAAAACTTCGACTATTTTCACACCGGGACTCTGCTTTCTTGCTTCTAACATGCATACAGTTAGGGCAGATACCATCTCACTGACCATATAAGTTAACTCTGTGTGGTATAATTATAACGAGTACAACAGGCAAATGGAGATACTCCGACTTCATCGGTGCGAACTCTGTATCTCTCTATTCTATCATCTCACATGGATACTATTGGAACAGCGGGGTTCGCAATGCCCATATGAGACAACTTCCAAGCGGGTACAACGCACACAACTTGCAGAACAAGAAACTTCGACTTTGACTATGTTTACACTGTGACTCTGCAGTCTAGAATCTGACATGCATACAGTTGAAGCAGATACGATTGCAGTGACCGTTTAAGACGTTTTCGAGAGGTTTATAACGGGTACGATATGCAAATGAAGTTACATCGACTTCTTCGTTGTGCACACTTTATCTCTCTATCCTATCATCTTACATGGTCACTATTGAAGCAGACAAGTTCGCAATGACCATATAAGACGACTTCCAAGTGGGTATAACGCACACAACTTGCAGAACAAGAAACTTCGACTTCGACTATGTTTACACTGTAACTCTGCAGTCTAGCATCTGACATGCATACAGTCAAAGCAGACACGATTGCAGTGACCGTATAAGACGACTCTGAAGGGTATATAACGAGTACAATGGGCAAATGAAGATACATCGACTCCAACGTTGTGCACACTATCTCTCTCTATCCTGTCATCTCACATTGACACCAATGAAGCAGACAAGTTCGCATTGATCATATGAGACGACTTTCGAGCGACTATAACGCACAAAGTCTGCAGAACAAGAAACTTCGTCTTTGACTATGTTTACATTGTAACTCTGCATTCTGGCATCTGACATGTATACAGTTGGGAAAGATACGATGGCAGTGACCGTATGAGACGATTTTGGAGGGTTTATAACGAGTACAATAGGCAAATGAAGATACATCGACTTAATCGTTGTGCATACTATATCTCTCTATCCTATCATTTCACATGGACACTATCGAAGCAAACAAGTCCGCAATGACCATATGAGACGACTTTCAAGCAGGCATAACGCACACAGCTTGCAGAACAAGAAACTTCGACTTTGACTGTGTTCACACTGTAACTCTGCAGACTAGCATCTGGCATGCATACAGTTGAAGCAGATATGATCGTAGTGACATAAGACGACTTTGGAGGGTATATAGCAAGTACAATGGGCAGATAAAGATACATCGACTTCATCGGTGTGCACACGCTATCTCTCTATTATATCATTTCACATGGATACTATTGAAGCGGACGAGTTCGCGATGCCCGCATGATACGACTGCCAAGCGGGTATAACGCACACAACTTGCAAAACAAGTAAATTCTACTACGACCATGTTTACACTATAACTCTGACATGCATACAAATGATGCAGCAACGATCGCAGTGATCGCATAAGACGACTTTGAATGGTTTATGACGGGTACAATAGGCAAATGAAGATACATCGACTTCATCGTTGTGCACACTATAACTATCTATCATTTCACATGGACACTGTTGAAGCAGACTAGTTCGCAATGACCATATAAGACGACTTCCAAGCAGGTATAGCGCACACATCTTGCAGAACAAGAAATCTCGACTTTGACTATGTTTACACTGTAACTCTGCAGTATAACATCTGACATGCATACAGTTGAAGCAGATACGACAACAGTGACCATATTAGACGACTTTGGAGGATATATAGCGAGTAAAAAAAGCAAGTGGGGATATATCGACTTCATCGTTGTGCACACTATTATATTTCTATCCTATCATCTCACATGGACAATATTGAAGCAGACAAGTTCACATGACCATAAAGACGACTCCTGAGCTGGTATAAAGCACACAGCTTGCAGGTCAAGAAACTTCGACTTCGACTATGTTTACACAGTAACTCTGCAGTCTAGCATCTGACATGCATACAGTTGAAGCATATACGATGGCAGTGACCGTATGAGACGACTACTAAGGGTATATAACGAGTACAATAGGCAAATGGGGATACAACGACTTCATCGTCGTACACACTATATATCTCTATCATATCATTTCACATGGACACTATTGAAGCAGACAAGTTCGCAATGACCATACGAGACGACTTTCAGGCAGGTATAACGCACACAGCTTGCAGAACAAGAAACTTTGACGTCGTCCATGTTTACACTGTCACTCTGCAGTCTAGCATCTGACATGCATACAGTTGAAGCAGATATGATCGTAGTGACCATATAAGACGACTTTGAAGGGTATATTGCGAGTACAATAGGCAGATGAAGAAACATCGACTTCATCAGGGTGCACACTCTATCAACTCACATGGATACAATTGAAGCAGTCGAGTTCCCGATGCCCATATGAGACGACATTCAAGCAGGTATAACGCACACAGCTCGCAGAACAAGTAACTTCGAATATGTTCACACTGTAACTCTGCAGTCTAGCATCTGACATGCATACAGATGAAGCATGTACGATTGCATTGACCGTATTAGTCGACATAAAATGGTATATAATGAGTACAATAGGCAAATGAAGATACATCGACTTCATCTTTGTGCACACTATATCTCTCTATCCAATCATGTTACATTGCCAATATTGAAGCAGACAAGTTTGCATTGACCATATAAGACGACTTTTGAGCGGGTATAACGCACACAGCTTGTAGAACAAGAAACTCCGACTATGTTTACACTGTAACTCTGCAGTCTAGCATCTGACATGCATACAGTTGAAGCAGATACGATGGCGTGACAGTATAAGACGACTCTGAAAGATATTTAACGAGTACAATAGGTAAATGGGGATACATCGACATCATCGTCGTACACACTATATCACCTCACATGGACACTATTGAAGCAGGCAAGTTTGCTTTGACCATATAAGACGACTTCAGAGCGAGTATAACGCACATAGTTTGCAGAAAAACAAACTCCAACTTCAACTATGTTTACACTGTAACTCTGAAGTCTAGCATCTGACATGCATACAGTCAATGCCGATACGATTGCAGTGACCGTATGAGACGACTCTGAAGGGTATATAACGAGAACAATAGGCAAATGAAGATACATCGACTCCATCGATGTGCACACTATATCTCTCTATCCTGTCATCTCACATTAACACCATTGAAGCAGACAAGTTCGCATTGATCATATGAGACGACTTCCGAGCGACTACAACGCACAAAGTCTGCAGAACAAGAAACTTCGTCTTTGACTATGTTTACATTGTTACTCTGCATTCTGGCATCTGACATGTATACAGTTGGAAAAGATACGATGGCAGTGACCGTATGAGACGATTTTGAAGGGTATATAACGAGTACAATAGGCAAATGAAGATACATCGACTTAATCGTTGTGCATACTATATCTCTCTATCCTATCATTTCACATGGACACTATTGAAGCAAACAAGTCCGCAATGACCATATGAGACGAATTCCAAGCAGGCATAACTCACACAGCTTGCAGAACAAGAAACTTCGACTTTGACTGTGTTAACACTGTAACTCTGCAGACTAGCATCTGGCATGCATACAGTTGAAGCAGATATGATCGTAGTGACATAAGACGACTTTGGAGGGTAAATAGCAAGTATAATGGGCAGATAAAGATACATCGACTTCATCGGTGTGCACACGCTATCTCTCTATCATATCATTTCACATGGATACTATTGAAGCGGACGAGTTTGCGATGCCCTCATGATACGACTGCCAAGCGGGTTCAACGCACACAACATGCGAAACAAGAAAATTAACGGGTACAATAGGCAAATGAAGATACATCGACTCAATCGTCGTGCACAATATATCTCTCTATCATATCATCTAACATAGTCACTATAGAAGCAGACTAGTTCAAAATGCCCATATGAGGCGACTCCAATGCGAGTATAACGCACACAACTTGCAGAACAAGAAACTTCAACTTCGACTATGTTCACACTGTAACTCTGCAGTCTAGCATCTGACATACATACAGTTGATGCAGGAACGATTGCAGTGACCGTATAAGACGACTTCGATGGGTTTATAACGGGTACAATAGGCAAATGAAGATACATCGACTTCATCGTTGTGCACACTATATCTATCTATCCAATCATTTCACATGGACACTGTTGAAGCAGACTAGTTCGCAATGACCATATAAGACGACTTCCAAGCAGGTTTAGCGCACACATCTTGCAGAACAAGAAATCTCGACTTTGACTATGTTAACACTGTAACTCTGCAGTATAACATCTGACATGCAAACAGTTGAAGCAGATACGACAACAGTGACCATATCAGACGACTTTGAAGGATATATAGCGAATAAAGAAGGCAAGTGGGGATATATCGACTTCATCGTTGTGCACACTATTATATTTCTATCATATCATCTCACATGGACACTATTGAAGCAGACAAGTTCGCAATGACCATACGAGACGACTTCCAGGCAGGTATAACGCACACAGCTTACAGAACAAGAAACTTTGACGTCGTCCATGTTTACACTGTCACTCTGCAGTCTAGCATCTGACATGCATACAGATGAAGCAGATATGATCGTAGTGACCATATAAGACGACTTTGAAGGGTATATTGCGAGTACAATAGGCAGATGAAGAAACATCGACTTCATCAGGGTGCACACTCTATTTCTCTATCCTATCAACTCACATGGATACTATTGAAGCAGTCGAGTTCCCGATGCCCATATTAGACGACATTCAAGCAGGTATAACGCACACAGCTCGCAGAACAAGTAACTTCGAATATGTTCACACTGTAACTCTGCAGTCTAGCATCTGACATGCATACAGATGAAGCATGTACGATTGCATTGACCGTATAAGTCGACATAAAATGGTATATAATGAGTACAGGAGAGGATTAGACGACTGTCTAAGTTAAGGAACTCAACAGTTCCATCCTATAATGAGTACAATAGGCAAATGAAGATACATCGACTTCATCATTGTGCACACTATATCTTTCTATCCAATCATGTTACATTGCCAATATTGAAGCAGACAAGTTTGCATTGACCATATAAGACGACTTTTGAGCGGGTATAACGCACACAGCTTGTAGAACAAGAAACTCCGACTTTGACTATGTTTTCACTGTAACTCTGCAGTCCAGCATCTGACATGCATACAGTTGGAGCAGATTCGATGGCAGTGACCGTATGAGACGACTCTGAAGGGTATATAACGAGTACAATAGGCAAATGGGAATACATCGACTTCATCGTCGTACACCCTATATATCTGTATCCTCTCACCTCACATGGACACTATCGGTGCAAACAAGTTCGCATTGACCATATGAGACGACATCCAAGCGGGTATAACGCACACAGTTTGCAGAACAAGAAACTTCACTTCGACTATGTTTACTCTGGGGCCTGCATTCCAGCTTCTGACTTGCATACACTTGGGGGAGATAAGATCGCACCGACCATATAGTATGACTTTGAAGGGTATTCGACGAGAACAACAGGCAGATGAGGATACATCGACTTCATCACTGTGCACACTGTTTCTCTTCATTCCATCATCGCACATGGAAAACAGGCAGAAAATGAAACTTCGACTATTTTCACACTGGGACTCTGCTCTCTTGCTCCTAACATGCATACCGTTGGTTTAGATACCATCCCACTGACCATATAAGTTGACTCTGTGTGGTATATAACGAGTACAACAGGCAAATGAAGATACTTCGACTTCATCGGTGCGAACTCTGTATCTCTCTATTCTATCATCTCACATGGATACTATTGAAGCAGGATAGATCGCGAATATCATATGAGACGACATCGAAGCGATTTTTACGATAACAACATCCAGAATGAGAAACTTCGGGTATGTTTACACTGTAACTCTTTATCCAAGTATTTGACTTTCTACAATTGCACTGACCATACAAGTCGACTTTGAAAGGAATATAACGAGTACAACAGGCGAATGAAGATACAACGACATCATTGGTGAGTACACTGTACATCAGTAGTTCATCATCCCACGATACAATTGATGCAAATATGATGACAAGGACCATATAAAACGACATTCATGCGGGTATAACGCACATAACAGGCCGAACAAGAAACTTCGACTATGTTCACTCTGGGGCCTGCATTCAAGCTTCTGACATGCATACAGTTGTGGCATATTAGATCGCACTGACCATGAAGAATGACTTTGAAGGGTATTTAACGAGTACAATAGGCAGATGGGGATACATCGACTCCATCGGTGTGCACACTTTATCTCTTCATTCATCTCACATGGAAACTATCAAAGCAGATTAGATCGCAAAGAAGACGACATCGAAGCAGGTGGAACTCACACAACAGGCAGAAAAAAAAACTCCGACTATGTTCACACTGATACTCTGCTTTCTAGCTCCTGACATGCATACAGTTGGGGCAGATACCATCTTACTGGCCATATGAGTTGACTCAGTGTGGTATATAACGAGTGCAACAGGCGAATGAAGATTCATCGACTTCATTGGTGCGCACACTGTATCTCTCTTTTCGATCATTTCACATATATACATTCGGTACAGAATAGATCGCAAAGACCATATAAGACGACATCGAAGCAAGTATAACTCACACAACAGGCAGAAAATACAACTTCGACTATTTTCACACCGGGACTCTTGCTTCTAACATGCATACAGTTAGGGCAGATACCATCTCACTGACCATATAAGTTAACTCTGTGTGGTATAATTATAACGAGTACAACAGGCAAATGAAGATACTCCGACTTTATCGGTGCGAACTCTGTATCTCTCTATTCTATCATCTCACATGGATACTATTGAAACAGCGGGGTTCGCAATGCCCATATGAGACAACTTCTAAGCGGGTACAACGCACACAACTTGCAGAACAAGAAACTTCGACTTTGACTATGTTTACACTGTGACTCTGCAGTGTAGAATCTGAAATGCATACAATTATAACGGGTACGATATGCAAATGAAGTTACATCGACTTCTTCGTTGTGCACACTTTATCTCTCTATCCTATCATTTTACATGGTCACTATTGAAGCAGACAAGTTCGCAATGACCATATAAGACGACTTCCAAGTGGGTATAACGCACACAACTTGCAGAACAAGAAACTTCGACTTCGCCTATGTTTACACTGTAACTCTGCAGTCTAGCATCTGACATGCATACAGTTGAAGCAGATACGATGGCAGTGACCGTATGAGACGACTCTGAAGGGTATTCAACGAGTACAATAGGCAAATGGGGATACATCGACATCATCGTCGTACACACTATATAACTCTATCCTATCACCTCACATGGACACTAATGAAGCAGGCAAGTTCGCATTGACCATATAAGACGACTTCAAAGCGAGTATAACGCACACAGTTTGCAGAATAACAAACTTCAACTTCGACTATGTTTACACTGTAACTCTGAAGTCTAGCATCTGACATGCATACAGTCAAAGCAGAAACGATTGCAGTGACCGTATAAGACGACTCTGAAGGGTATATAACGAGTACAATAGGCAAATGAAGATACATCGACTCCAACGTTGTGCACACTATTTCTCTCTATCCTGTCATCTCACATTGACACCATTGAAGCAGACAAGTTTGCATTGATCATATGAGACGACTTCCGAGCGACTATAACGCACAAAGTCTGCAGAACAAGGAACTTCGTCTTAGACTATGTTTACATTGTAACTCTGCATTCTGGCATCTGACATGTATACAGTTGGGAAAGATATGATGGCAGTGACCGTATCAGACGATTTTGGAGGGTATATAACGAGTACAATAAGCAAATGAAGATACATCGACTTAAACGTTGTGCATACTATATCTCTCTATCCTATCATTTCACATGGACACTATCGAAGCAAACAAGTCCGCAATGACCATATGAGACGACTTTCAAGCAGGCATAACGCACACAGCTTGCAGAACAAGAAATTTCGACTTTGACTGTGTTCACACTGTAACTCTGCAGACTAGCATCTGGCACCATACAGTTGAAGCATATATGATCGTAGTGACATAAGACGACTTTGGAGGGTATATAGCAAGTACAATGGGCAGATAAAGATACATCGACTTCATCGGTGTGCACACGCTATCTCTCTATCATATCATTTCACATAGATACTATTGAAGCGGACGAGTTCGCGATGCCCTCATGATACGACTGCCAAGCGGGTATAACGCACACAACTTGCAAAACAAGAAAATTCTACTACGACCATTTTTACACTATAACTCTGACATGCATACAGTTGATGCAGCAACGATCGCAGTGATCGCATAAGACGACTTTGAATGGTTTATAACGGGTACAATAGGCAAATGAAGATAGATCGACTTAATCGTCGTGCACAATATATCTCTCTATCATATCATCTAACATGGTCACTTTAGAAGCAGACTAGTTCAAAATGCCCATATGAGACGACTCCAATGCGAGTATAACGCACACAACTTGCAGAACAATAAACTTCAACTTCGACTATGTTCACACTGTAACTATGCAGTCTAGCATCTGACATACATACAGTTGATGCAGGAACGATTGCAGTGACCGCATAAGACGACTTCGAAGGGTTTATAACGGGTACAATAGGCAAATGAAGATACATCGACTTCATCGTTGTGCACACTATATCTATCTATCCAATCATTTCACATGGACACTGTTGAAGCAGACTAGTTCGCGATGACCATATAAGACGACTTCCTAGCAGGTATAACGCACACATCTTGCAGAACAAGAAATCTCGACTTTGACTATGTTTACACTGTAACTCTGCAGTATAACATCTGACATGCATACAGTTGGAGCAGATACGACAACAGTGACCATATTAGACGACTTTGAAGGATATATAGCGAGTAAAAATGGCAAGTGGAGATATATCGACTTCATCACATGGACAATATTGAAGCAGACAAGTTCACATGACCATATAGACGACTCCTGGTATAAAGCACACAGCTTGCAGGTCAACAAGCTTCGACTTCGACTATGTTTACACAGTTACTCTGCAGTCTAGCATCTGACATGCATACAGTTGAAGCATATACGATCCAAGTATTTGACTTTCATACAATTGCACTGACCATAAAAGTCGACTTTGAAAGGACTATAACGAGTACAACAGGCGAATGAAGATACAACGACATCATTGGTGAGTACACTGTATATCAGTAGTTTATCATCCCACAACGATACTATTGAAGCAAATATGTTGACAAGGACCATATAAAATGACATTCAAGCGGGTATAACGCACATAACAGGCCGAACAAGAAACTTCGACTATGTTCACTCTGGGGCCTGCATTCAAGCTTCTGACATGCATACAGTTGTGGCATATCAGATCGCACTGACCATATAGAATGACTTTGAAGGGTATTCAACGAGTACAATAGGCAGATGGGGATACATCGACTCCATCGGTGTGCACACTGTGTCTCTTCATTCATCTCACATGGAAACTATCAAAGCAGATTAGATCGCAAGGACCATATAAGACGACATCGAAGCAGGTGAAACTCACACAACAGGCAGAAAAAAAAAAACTCCGACTATGTTCACACTGATACTCTGCTTTCTAGCTCCTGACATGCATACAGTTGGGGCAGATACCATCTTACTGGCCATATGAGTTGACTCAGTGTGGTATATAACGAGTGCAACAGGCGAATGAAGATTCATCGACTTCATTGGTGCGCACACTCTATCTCTCTTTTAGATCATTCCACATATATACTTTCGGAACAGAATAGATCGCAAAGACCATATAAGACGACATCGAAGCAAGTATAATTAACACAACAGGCAGAAAATAAAACTTCGACTATTTTCACACCGGGACTCTGCATTCTTGCTTCTAACATGCATACAGTTAGGGCAGATACCATCTCACTGACCATATAAGTTAACTCTGTGTGGTATAATTATAACGAGTACAACAGGCAAATGAAGATACTCCGACTTTATCGGTGCGAACTCTGTATCTCTCTATTCTATCATCTCACATGGATACTATTGAAACAGCGGGGTTCGCAATGCCCATATGAGACAACTTCTAAGCGGGTACAACGCACACAACTTGCAGAACAAGAAACTTCGACTTTGACTATGTTTACACTGTGACTCTGCAGTCTAGAATCTGACATGCATACAGTTGAAGCAGATACGACTGCAGTGACCGTTTGAGACGTTTTCGAGAGGTTTAAAACGGGTACGATATGCAAATGGAGTTACATCGACTTCTTCGTTGTGCACACTTCATCTCTCTATCATATCATTTCACAAGGATACTATTGAAGCGGACGAGTTCGCGATGCCCGCATGATACGACTGCCAAGCGGGTATAACGCACACAACGTGCAAAACAAGTAAATTCTACTACGACCATGTTTACACTATAACTCTGACATGCATACAAATGATGCAGCAACGATCGCAGTGATCGCATAAGACGACTTTGAATGGTTTATGACGGGTACAATAGGCAAATGAAGATACATCGACTTCATCGTTGTGCACACTATATCTATCTATCATTTTACATGGACACTGTTGAAGCAGACTAGTTCGCAATGACCATATAAGACGACTTCCAAGCAGGTATAACGCACACATCTTGCAGAACAAAAAATCTCGACTTTGACTATGTTTACACTGTAACTCTGCAGTATAACATCTGACATGCATACAGTTGAAGCAGATACGACAACAGTGACCATATTAGACGACTTTGAAGGATATATAGCGAGTAAAACAGGCAAGTGGGGATATATCGACTTCATCGTTGTGCACACTATTATATTTCTATCCTATCATCTCACATGGACAATATTGAAGCAGACAAGTTCACATGACCATATAGACGACTCCTGAGCTGGTATAATGCACACAGCTTGCAGGTCAAGAAACTTCGACTTCGACTATGTTTACACAGTAACTCTGCAGTCTAGCATCTGACATGCATACAGTTGAAGCATATACGATGGCAGTGACCGTATGAGACGACTACTAAGGGTATATAACGAGTACAATAGGCAAATGGGGATACAACGACTTCATCGTCGTACACACTATATATCTCTATCATATCATTTCACATGGACACTATTGAAGCAGACAAGTTCGCAATGACCATACGAGACGACTTCCAGGCAGGTATAACGCACACAGTTTGCAGAACAAGAAACATTGACGTCGTCCATGTTTACCCTGTCACCCTGCAGTCTAGCATCTGACATGCATACAGTTGAAGCAGATATGATCGTAGTGACCATATAAGACGACTTTGAAGGGTATATTGCGAGTACAATAGGCAGATAGTAGGGGGCTTTAGCCATTTCCAAATCTCCCCCCAAGGCCAGAGGAGTGTGACCTTGGGGGGAAAGACCTTGGGGGGAGTGACCTTGGGGGGTGGCCTTGGAGGAGTGACATTCGGTGCGACCTTGGGAGTGACCTTGGGAGTGGCCTTGGGAGTGACCTTGGGAGTGACCTTGGGAGTGACCTTGGGAGTGACCTTGGGAGGGATACGGAGGTTTCATCTCGGACAATTGTCGTGGTGACCTTGGGGGGAGTAATTTTCGTGCGCATTTGTACCTCTTCTCAAGGATGTTTGGTGGTGTAGTGGGGTATTCCATGTCCGAGTTTCTATAAAAACAGAATCCCCATCTTCAAGTGCATAGTTATTCCGAAAATACTGCTGGCTGAACAATCTTGTCAGATCAGTGGAAGTGCGATAAAGTGTGATATCAGATTTACGTAAGTTCAATTATTCATATATTTTTTATTCCTTCTTTCACTCGACAAGTAAAAATAGAAATGGCTCCTCCTAAAATTGATCTAGTCGCAATCAATAGTCGAATTAATGAGGAAAATGAAATTATTAAACAAATTCTAATATCGTCGCTACCACTGAATAAGAGTTTTATAATCAGGAAAATATCGTTATGTGGGACTCGATTCGGTAGAAGTGGCACCGTTATATTGTACGATGAAGAAACTGAGGTGAGCTTAAAATGTTGGTTACCAAAAAGAGTTGTAGACCTTTTGAAAGAAAGCGATGTTGATGAGATCAATTTTTCTAACGGCGTTTATACTTTAACGTACTTGGGTCAGAGTGAACCTTCATTTGCAGGTGCAAAGACGCGGGCTCTCATCAAGTTTGATGTCAAGGGGGGTGTAATTGACAAATAGTTTCATATTTCCTCAATTAGTTTTTCGATATAGTGTAGTGAAAAAGGTTTAAAAATTATATAATAATTCTTACATTAACATCATCACTTTATCGCTAATCATCATTGATTTCGATACTTTTTTTGGTGAGTGTTATATTGGCTACATACATTGGAAACAAGCATTACATTTTTTCCACCGTGATCCATTACCTGAATGTTTTGTTTATTTACAGAATTGATCACTCTTGTGCAGCACACGTTCCCGAAATGTGTATGAATTATTCTAGTCAGTTTTGGCCTACGGCGGAAGATATCAGATCAGCTGTGAGGAGGTTGAAATGTCGATTCATGGATTTGGAGCGTGATACACTACATGCAGGGAATTATGATATGAGTGTATGCTTCGATCAAGTACAAGTTCAGCGCCTCCTCAAACAAGCTGAAAAATATAAAATTGGATTTCTACTATGTGCCCGCTATGAATACAGCAACATTACTTTGGAGCAATTCCTTGAAGCAATGGTTGAAGAAGACTTGGAACAATTTCTTTATGAAATCTTCGATTTGCTACCAAACAGCCTGATTCGGAAATACCACTTGGGGGTGATTCCAGACACTGAAGATGAAGGAGGACAAAGGGGGTGAATTGGGCATCTATATAGCATTTTCGCGTAATGTGTAATGCCGATAATATTTTGATGTAAAAATAAAACAATAGTTTTTAGTACATTTGTATTTTATTGATTACAATGAATAACAATATCGAGTAGATTGAGTAATGATAAATTTCATGAAGAGAGATCTAATAACTAATGTGATGACGGTGGCGGTGTCAGTGAGGAGTGGATCCGCATCTATCGTATTCAAGGAGCACCCATCTGTATGGAACCATCTAATGCGCTATATGTCAGATATGCGTCATGAAGAATAAGTGCGTAAACCTTTGTGTTTGGTGGAAACTTCGTTTCGCGGGTTTCAAACTCCAATTTGATGTCGACAGTAGAAGTTTTCATCGCATCGGGTTGGTGGTAGCAGTCGATGATGAATAACGGATTTTTTCGGAACTCCTCAATACTCATCATTGGTTCACCCATATCTTTGCCATAGTAACTACGTTGGAAATTTTCGTATGCATAGTAAGCCACAGCATCTAACTTTCTGTCAAAATCCAAATTCCAGCGCTCATATGGGTAAACTTCTGAATTCAAGTAAAGGCGAATATTATTCACTCCTGCGTGAATGAATTTCGTAGCGTCCTTGGATCTATCATCTGTATTATCGGAGCTTTGAAAACCGATAATGATGTATCTCGGGCGCTCGAGGCTACTAGTTGTTTTGATAGCCCAAATATCTGAAGCTGTTTCACGAATGGCCGGTAACTCATACAAATCCCACATCCTGTATGCTAACTTGATTTTTGCTGTAGAACTTTTATTCAATCGATTCAACAACTTCAATTTCTGCCTATCGGACGGCATCACATGCCTTATCTTCCATTCGATTTTGTTGATCGTCACATTCGCATCAACTTCCCCCATATAGGAGTTTTTGAATGAGCGTGCTATGATGAGTATAAGCTCCTGCTTTATATTCAGAATTCCTTTATTATAGTCCTCTGCAAACCCCATTAAAAATTTAAGCGGTAGTTTTCCGCTGAATGTATGACTGGGTGAATCTAGAATCACCTGTTTATTTTCATCGAGACCCCATCCAACCGTGTCTAAAAATTTGGTGCTTGTCTCACCATAAGATATCATACTTTTCATTGTAGTGGTAATGCCCGGTTTTCGAATCAAACACACCTGTTCGCCACCCATTTCATAACGGATTTCATCGAACAGAAATGCGAGCGCATTATTGGACAGATGGCAGGTTTTTGCTAAATCGTTCGGGATGAATTTTCCCTCGATATAAATGTAGCTTTCAGCAATATCCAGTATCAAATCTTGAAAATTGACAGCAATCCTAATTTCATCGGAATTCTTGAATGATGGAGAACCATATGGTTTGTATGTATGCTCATGTAGGCTAATTAGTGAATGATCAAAAATTGGTTCATCAAACACTTCCAATTGTAAACTAGTAGAACTTGTGGCAACCATCGTTCACTTATTTCTGATCCTTCGTCGTTTTACTCTCAACCCAATAGACTTCAGAAAATTTAGGTCGCTCGCAGAAAGCTTATGATGTCTTCCTCGACCGGTGATTTGCCCTTGACTGAATCCTTTCCCACGTTTACACTTCTTCTTATTGGTAATGTGCAGAATAGTGGGGTGAGTAGCGAGCGATACACGTTTTGATTGGTTTCCAAAGCAGAAGCCCATCTTCCAAATCGACGTAGAAAATTTAATTTAGCTGTTTCAATTCCAACTTCACTATAATCTTCTCTCCTCGGAAGTCGACTAAATGATCGTTATCATCCAAAATTCTCAGTGTGATGTTGTCGATAGACTGACGCCCTGTCGGACTGATTGGTAGATATATTATATTTTTCGGCTCCTTTGAAAGTTTGTATCCTGGCTCCACGTCGACGTCGAACTCGTAAAGCGTGTGAACCTCCTCACCATTGAGGTATGCTCCAGTGGTGATATTACAATCAACCCGTATCAATCGTACCTTTATGATGTTCACAGGTAAAGTGGATTCATGCAAAATATTGGGCCGGTAAAATCCCGATTTAAAACCCAACACTTTGGCTATAGAAGTAGCAATATCTAGACTTATCAAGAATTCGGACTTGAGTTCACATTTGAGCGTATTATTGTTGGCACGAAGAGAGAACACATCATCAATATTTCGCCCATTTAGCGGAACCCCTCTTTCTATAGCCTTTTGTATTGCTCTATTGATTTCTTCTATTTCATAGGCGCCTGGTGGTATTTCAACAAGAAAGCTTTCCCCTTCATACCAAACAACTAATTTGTTATTTGTCTCATCTATATTGAGTATAGAGTTGTATGAATAGAACCCGTGTAACCCCAAACCGTAAGTATTCCTCACATCGAGCTCAATTGGTGGAAAAAAGTCTGCACTCAGGATACTACGATCTCCAGAAATGGTAAATGTTTGCGACATAACTTCTCATGAATGGAGAAAACAAACAAAACAGCGAAAACCAAAAACAAACGTCAATATATACAGTAGCAGCGTTAAGAGCATCAACCTTATTGCTGCCTGCAACAATGAAGAATGCCCGGGTTTTCGGTAGGCGAAGAATTAATATCAAATTTATTATTAGTTGCCACATTTACATCTTTCACTTGACAAAAACAACATAATATTTTTCTTGGCGCTGGTCCATCATTCACATCGATGTTGGCATGTTGGCCACCCTCCTCCTGCTCTCCACCATAATGTTCTTCACAAAATCGGTATTTGGCTATATCCGGATCGTTTTGTAATTGTTCCGGTAACTTATCCCACACTATAGCTATCTCATGTGATGCCAACCCGATGAGTACTTCTTTCGGCATATCAGCCAACTGTTTCTCACTCATTTCCAGTAAGGAGCGTAATCTTGAAAAAGCCAATAATGCATGTCCCATCCGCTTGATACTCTGCCTATCCATGTTTTGCAACTTTTATTTCACTGATGCCACTGTTAGCTGAGAGAAATTTCAAGCACAGGTGACCACACCAGACTGTGTTGAAATCCTGCTGGCGCTCATAGTTATACTTGATTTTGATGGCTTTAACCGACTTCGATCCTTTCCTTAAATATTCTAACAACTCCTCAGGAGGCGGCAAATCCCCATAGCTATCGTAATATTCAACTATCCCATTTCTCTTCTTATATGCAACCCAATGTGTACCATCACCGCGAATACTATCGAGATTCAGTATTGCTGATTCTATGCGATGTGGGCCAGAGTTGGGTAGATTATCTCTCATGAAAATACCTCGAAAGTGCGGCACCGCCATTTTATCTATATAATGCAATAGATCAATGTCTGTAAGAGCTCTCCGAGGTAACTTGGCTAGTTTTTTGAATGCTGGGGCTTGAGATAAATACCCATCCCTTTCCGATATGGTTTCAAATAGACTCCTCTGCCGACTTTTCCGAGAGCGATCGCCTCCATATGCTTATTGTGACGGTTTGCCTCAGCCAGCTGCTCCTTACTCTCTTTAGCTGAATGAATAGCTCGAGCTATACCGGCACTACCCGCAGCCAGACTCCCCAATGCTGATAAACCGGCAAAAATGGGTATGAGCGGAAGGATTCCGCCAACTTTTGGGATAGGTATGATTCGGGGTGTTTTGATATTTTTTTTCCCGCCAGCCATCTTTACAAATTTTCGAGCAGCGTCGATCGCCATTAGTGATGTTTTAGTCAAGTTTTTGGTGAGTTTTCTCTTATTCCCCATTTGACGTAGTGCTCGGCGAACTTTTTGAACTACACCCGATCCGAAAGCAATTTTTCTACACTTTTTCTTCCCTTTATTCTTCCTCTTCCTTCTCGATACTCGTCGGTTCTTTACTCCATTATTACACCCCATACCAAAACGCCTCTTTCCCTTCATTATATTGGTAACTAACCAGGATGCACTCTTCTCTCCTAGATTAGCGTCTTTTGATTTTACTCTCTCCCACGCGGCTTCCTCTAATTTTTTATCTGCTGAATGCCTAGCAGATAAATCGGTTGTATTCTTAAGATACGCAATATCGTGTTCCTTGCAGGCTCTATCCAATTGATTTATTCCAGGATCACCGCGAGCTAACCTTTTTTGTAACTTCGTTCCAGGTCCACAATATTGATAACCACCAGGAATATGCAATTCAAACGGTAATTTATTGATCAGTGTGTTAACAATGCCTCTACCCCTTTTCTTTCCTTTCTTCGTTTTCGATGTGCTACGTTTCACTTTCATAATATAAATGAGCTTCACAACGCTAGCGCTTCTTTATATATCTTCCAACCACCGCACAATGCGGATTGTTCAGCAAAAGGAAACGTTCAGTGTAGCCAATTTTGATGAAAAAATAGGGTTAGGTATTGATACCAATCGTCGACATGGAGCCCTTTTCCCAAATACTATTCGCGGTCTGATAATTGGCCCATCGAATTGCGGGAAAACCAATGTTATGATTTCACTTCTGACCAATGAAAATGGTTTACGTTTTGCCAATATTTATATCTATTCGAAATCACTATACCAACCAAAGTATGAGTACTTGCGAAAAGTGATGGAACCGATTAAAGGGTTAGGATTTTACACGTATAATAATAATGTGGACATAGTTGAACCGGCAGATGCGAAACCTGACAGCATTTTCATATTCGATGATGTTATATGTGAAAAACAGGATGTTATCAGATCTTATTTCTCAATGGGGCGTCACAAAAATGTGGATTGTTTCTTCCTGGCACAGAGTTATTCCAAAGTTGGGAAGCAATTATTGCGTGACAATTCGAACTTCATAGTGATGTTCAAACAAGATGACATGAATTTACATCATATTTTTTCCGATCACGTATCGCCAGATGTGACTTTCAAACAATTCCAAGATATGTGCGCGCAGAGTTGGACGGATAGATACGGGTTTCTCGTTATCGATAAGGACAGTGAAATACATGAGGGGCGTTATAGGAAAGGATTCGATAGCTTTATATATCTCTAGTATGTTGGTGCAGCATGATTCATTCAATCTTCAGATACCACAATGGCCGCATCTAGTGAACAGAAAAGCACGATGACTTCTGAGATAAATCTCAAACAGCAACTTGTTGAAGCGACTGCTGCAGTGAGAAAAAAGTTCAAGAGTCTCAAGAACGAACGTATTGATAACCAAACGGCATTGGAGAGAGTGTATGAACCATTGACGAAGCCATTGAATGCTATTTCAGCAGCCGCAGCGAGAAATCAATCTCAAATCACTACTACCACATCCACAACAGGGAAAAACAAGAAACCTTCAACATCAATAATAGCACATCCTACATATCATTCCACACCGGTATCAGAAAATGGGGGAATCGGCACCACTACTACTACCACCAAGATTCCTAGAAAACTCATGACGCGGGAGAGTTTCAGTGGAAATGATTCTTTGACATCGCATAGCCAGCCCAAATTTATAACGGGACTGGAAACACCGCCATCATCATCTTCTTCTCATATTTCCAAGAGTGATGCTGCTACAGCAGTAGACGAAACAATCACAAGCGAGCTACAGGTGCAATTGAAAAAACATATAGATAATTTGGTATCCCATGATCCTAATTATGACACCACATATGGTGTTTATATTGATGAACAAACGGGAAAATTGAAGATGGGCAACATGGACATTCATTTTCCTGCAGGTCAAATTGAATTATGGCGCGGAAATAAGCGAACCAAGGTTTTTCCGGCCACCATTGAGCTATATAAGTTGATTTTTATGAAACATGTGCCAAGATCCATTAACGATCAAGATAAACGTTTATACGCAGCCCTATTGGAGAATACAAGGGCACCATATAGGAACTATGATATTAGGGAAGGGTTAAATGATAGCACACAATCCAAGAAGAAATATCAGCAGGTGATCAAACCACTGATAGGCACACCATATAAAATGAGGAATCAACAATTGCACCATGGTGAAAAAGGAGGAGGAAGTATATTGCAACCAACATTACCCTCTGATAAACTCGCAGGCAAACAGCGAAAAGAGTATGTTTATTGGAATGATATCAAAGAATTGGTGGACCGCCTGCGATTATTGTGGAGTTCTAAAATGGCTGGTCACACCGGTCACGATAATGAGATAATATCGATAATAGAAGAATTGCGTGAAGAAGGTATCGTGTATTAATTGGCGAGTGATTAACCTACATCCCACTTAATTCTGAATGTGCCTATATATAATAACGATACAATACTTGGCCCCTTATTAGTGCATAAAAGGAACTTGGAGCGATCACACCAATTCAGAAAATTCGAGCAGTGGAAAAATAAATATCGCCATGGAGATCAGCGCTACCAAAAGACTAATTGTCGATGAATTACATAAACCCGCAAGGCGAAACTTCAGAAGAAGGAGAACAGTTATAAAAGGATTCGCAGACTTGTGGCAAATAGATTTGGCTGAGATGCAAAATTTTTCGAAAGAAAATGGCGGTTATCGATATATTTTATTCACCATCGACTGCTACTCGAAATATATTTGGACAGAACCGATTAAAAATAAAACAGGTCCAGAAGTTACGAAAGCAATGGAAAAAGTATTGTCGGAAGCCAAATACGTACCTAAAAATATACAAAGCGATCTTGGAAAAGAATTCTATAATTCACACTTTGCCAATTTGATGTCAAAATATAAAATAAATCACTATTCAACATATAGTACAATGAAGGCTGCAATCGTCGAGCGAGTTATTAGAACTTTGAAGAATTGGATATACAAAGAATTTTCTGCAAGAGGTGAATACAAGTGGCGCGATATATTAAGACGCTTAACTAACGCATATAATAACAGAGTACATAGAACCATCGGTATGAAGCCATCTGAAGTTACACCTTCCACCATGCTTCGAGCTTACAGTCACCCAAAAATAGCGCCGAAGGCAAAATATCGAGTAGGCGATATTGTACGCATAAGCAAGTATAAGGGCGTGTTTGAGAAAGGCTATACAGCCAATTTTTCCACAGAACTCTTCAGAATATTTAAAGTAAATATTACTGATCCTAGAACTTACAGACTTGAAGATATGGAGGGCGCTCCTATCCGGGGGTGCTTTTATGAATTGGAATTGATGAAAACCAATAATCCTGACACATACTTGGTAGAGAAAGTCTTGAAAAAAAAGAAGAAGGGTAGCAAACTATATGTCAAATGGCTTGGGTTTCCTGAAAAACATAACTCCTGGATCGAAGAATCGGCTATTATTTGAAACATTAACATTTCATAGTGAAATATGTACAAAACTAATAAAGGCATTGAATATAATTTTTTTTATTGCATTCTCCTAATCTTATCCATCCCCAAACCCAATATACAGGGTGGCATTGAAATAAGTTCAAAAATATTTTAAACACTGAGAAAGCTCGGTGTGTACTATCAAATGGCGCTAATAGAATAAATTTAGTGATCAAAATAAGATTCGAAGTTTTACATTTCTTTTTCCACTCGAAGTTCTACACTGTAGCAAATCTGACACCACCTCTGTTCAAATTCCCATGCAGTACGCACAATCACGCGGAGTTCAATCATTTAAATTGTTTTATAGTGGCGTACTTGATTTTTCTCATATCTTGTTCAATTTTTGGGAATGAAATTTCTTGTTAATTAGGGGAATTAGAAAAATCTGATATCATGGAAATATTCCTTAGACTGTATTATATATGTGCTGAATATGTGCTGAAAAAAACGCCCTGTATACGATAAAATATAAAAAAAACAAAATGATCATTTAAAAAAATAGTCCTTTATTATTCATATAATATAATGTGTATAATAGCTACATGTACTACTACGCTTCTTCGTCTGAACTGTCTACTTCCTCTCCATAAAAGCTGTTGAGTGGTGGTAGCTGCAAATTCTGCCTATACACTCTTTCTTCGTAGCCCAGGCAAAAACAAACGCGGAAATGGTGGTCTTCATTTGGGTATAAATACCCAACAGCTTCACAGAAGTATGATGCCGAATGAGAACATCCTGCACAAATTCCATGCCAACAATCATTCCTGAAGCTATCGCAGACAAGACATCTCCTCAAACGCAGTCGATTCACCGTCGAAACACAGGCTCGGCACACATCTCTACAAATACCCATGTTGGTATTCCGCAGACGTTTCGAGCATTCTCGACATTTCGGCCCTCTTCCTGAATCCGGATGCGCCAATCGGGGAGCTTCTGGAGATCTCTGGCGGTTTCGTGCCAGACATTGCTGACATACTCCATTACATGGATTTATGCGGTTGGCAGGATATCCGACGTCACAGTTGTGGCAAATCACGTAACCTCCAACAATAGATGGGCGAACAGCTACAATTGGCTTGGAGTCCCACGATTTTGGATACGTCATTGGTGTAATAAGTGTTGAAATTGTTCTTCGTGATCGCTCTAATGCACTTATAGTGAAACTTCGAGGAAAACTGTGAAGATTTACACATCCTTTCCTCTTTTCAATACCCTCCTGACCCCCACTCGTCGCTCTTTTTTTTTTTGGAGAAAGTTACATCTAGGTGGGAGTTTTCTTGTTCGGTATTGGTCAATGTGTGATGCCCCACCCTCGAAATTCTGAATAAGAAGAGCAATCGTCCTCTTTAAACTTCAGTTGAAAATCACTATACATATAAGAAACATCACATATAGATATATACCTTCTATTGAAATGGCTGCAAGATTTGATACCGAGATGTCAAAAATCGCCGACAGGTTACGCAGACTTGCTATAATTGATGTCAATAACAGGCAAAGAAATGATGTAAGTACCTATCCCTTCTAGAATTCACTATGCTGTTAAATCAGTAAGACCACGTATTTAACTGTATATATGATTTTCTCTATAAAGAAATAATCATGAATTCTTTCAATATTCCAGGAAATAGAAGAGTCAGACGAGGGGTTTGGGGGAGAAGAAGACATCGACCGTCGTATGAGCTTTAGAAGCAAGCCTTTTGATGTAAGGCAAATGGGCGATCTTGATGGAAACGATAATTTCTGTAGTACCGTATCAATGGTAACTTTAGATACACTACAGGGCCCTAAGAACGTTTGCCATGATTGTTTCGCGCTGTATAGAAACCGCGTTGATAGAGGTGAATATCAGATGACGTCAGTACATCAGACGACAACTTGGTGGGAGATTCAGCGAATGTTCTGCGAGACTTGCCACCATAAACTCCACCAAATTCATCCTTTGGAAATGTGCGTCGTGTGCAATAGCACCAAAAAATATAATTAGAATTTAAAATTAGTTTTTTTGTTAATAATATTATTTTCAACTTTTTTATAATTAAATTCATAAACCCATTAAGTTATACACCTTAGAATAGTACAAAAATATAATTAGGATTAAAATTAGTTTTTTTTTTGTTATTAATATTATTTTCCACATTTTCCAACTTATTTATAATTAAATTCATAAGCCCATTGAGTTATATTCCTTAGAATAGTACAAAAAATATAATTAGGATTGAAATTAGTTTTTTTTATTACTAATATTATTTTCTACATTTTCCAACTTATTCATAATCAAATTCATAAACCCATTAAGTTATATACCTTAGAATAGTGATATATATATATATATATATATATATATATATATATATATAACTAATGTATTGGGGAATGCAGCAAGTAAAAGCGAAACTCTTTAAAGTTTATCCAAGCTTTCGGAAATGTTTATTTCCTTCTTCAGGGATGCTACAATGATATATCATATTAATGTGCACAAAAATAGATAATATAAATATACATACGAGATTAATTACATGGATGTTATAAGATGATAGACATATCATTACACATGGTGCCATCAGTAGGAATAAAAAATCTCCACAATAGTCAAGGCAATAAAAAAGGCAAAATACTGACATTTAGAAATTTGTAAAAAGACCAGACGAAATAATTAACATTTTAAAAAAAAAATTATTATTCACATCCATGCTGGAAAACCACGGATGGAAAGTCAGGTTAGGACCAACATAACCTAATCTTCTCTGTCAATTCCAAAGAGTTTCGCTTTTACTTGCTGCATTCCCCAATACATTAGTTTTCTTCCTACTGGTCAGCAACGACTTCCCTTCCATATATATATATATATATTTACATCCTCTTATCAATATTGCGTCTGACTCTGGAACTAATTTGTTGCGTCCCCTAGAAGGGAGCCACTTAGAACAAAACTGACTGAAGTATATTAAAGACCGCGAAATTCTGTACAGGACCTGCTATTTCATTTCCCTCCAAATCGACTTTTATATATACATTTTCCTTTCATTTTGTATCATTAGCAACTCCTTTCACAGTCCTATCAATTCAAACTCCAGCGTATATTCTAGTTTTTATTCCTCGTTTATTACTGCAACCAATTTGTATATCATGTTTCAATGCCTCAATAATGCTGCGACCGCATTGTTGCCAGATCGACGTCAAGAATAAACATCTATATTTTATGATTCTGGGCATCATGCGTCCATTTCATCAGTGATTTAATTAGACAAGAGTGCTATTTCTGCATAAACTATGAGATACACAGTTCCTGTCTGAAATCAGTCTATACTTTCCAATGCATCGAGATGATACTTCTTAATTCAGGAATGTAGAATTCGATGACGTGAATTATTCTTCTAGTTGCACATATTTGATTTTTGAAAATGATGGCGGCATGACATCATTTTGGTTGAACTTTTCAAATTTGGTATTAGGGGGGTTTTTATGGTCGGAGATTATGATTCTTCTGTCAGAATTGGAATATGCAAGATGGCGGCTCCAACATGGCGGATGAAATATGTACTTATGATCCGATTCTATTCAAAATTGGTATCTGGGGGTTTTTGAGGTTGGAGATTATGATGATACTGTCAAAATTGGAAAATTCAGAATGGCTGCTTCAATATTGACGGACAAGTTTCGTAATTATGATCCGATTCTATTAAAAATTGGTATCTAGGGGTTTTCAGGGTTGGAGATTATGATTATGCTGTCAAAATTGAAAAAATCGAAATGACGGTTCCAATTTGGCGGACGATTTTCGTGATTATGATCCGATTTCATTCAAAATTGGTTTCTAGAGGTTTTCGAGGTTGGAGATTATGATTGCCGTGTGAAAATTGGAAAATTCATGAAGGCGGCTCCAATATGGCGGACGGGTTGAGTAATTATGATCCGATTCTATTCAAAATTGCTATCTGGGCGTTTTCAGGATAGGAGATTATGAATATCCTGTCACAATTAGAAGATTAAGATAAAATTGGTATCTGGCGGTTTTCTGGTCGGAGATTATGATTATCCTGTCAAAATTGAAGAATTCAAGATGGCGGCTTCAATATGGCGGACATGTTCTGTAACTTTGATCCGATTCTATTCAAAATTGGTATCTTTGAGTTTTCGAGTTCGGAGATCATGATAATCTTGTCAGAATTGAAAAAATCAATATGGCGGATCCAATATGGCGCACGAGTTTCGTTATTATGATACGATTCTCTTCAAAATCTTTATCTGGCAGTTTTCTGGGTTGGAGATCATGATTCTCCTGTCGGAATTGGAAAATTCAAGATGGTGGCACCAATGAAGCGGACGAGTTTTTTGTTCAGGGTTTTATTCGGTTCAAAGTGATATGCGGGGGTTTCCAGGGTCGGAGATCATGATTATTTTGTAAAAATCAGAAGATGGCGGCTCCAAAGTGGCGGACTAGTTTTGAGATTATGGTCCTATTATATTCAAAAGTGGAATATATAGGAAAGAAGGGGGCTCAAAATCTTTTTTTCCTATGAATATACACTCCACATCGAGCAAACATGGACTACTATCAGAGATTCAGAATTGGTATTCGAAATCGATTACAAGGCTAAAAGGGAGAAAATAAAATAATATGAAGAAACTTTTTGAAAACCACGCTTATATTTAGATGCACTAAGAAAAGTTTCACACGACATCCTGTATAGGTGAGTCATTTCTTGGTATTTTGTTGATTATTTGACATATTTATCATTGCAGGTTCTACAACTGAGTTATTGGTGAGCTGTGTTTACATTTTGCAGTTGAGAATGTAAGATAAAGAGTGCATGACAATGATCGCATTGGACTCTAGGGTGTCCAACTAGGAGATGAGAGTAGGTTAGTTAGGAAGTCCAATTCTCAGGCGGCAAGCGATAGCTTGATCTCAGGCAAGTCTATTCGTCATCCTCATCCTCATCCTCATCCTCATCCTCATCCTCATCCTCATCCTCATCCTCATCCTCATCCTCATCCTCATCCTCATCCTCATCCTCATCCTCATCCTCATCCTCATCCTCATCCTCATCCTCATCCTCATCCTCATCCTCATCCTCATCCTCATCCTCATCCTCATCCTCATCCTCATCCTCATCCTCATCCTCATCCTCATCCTCATCCTCATCCTCATCCTCATCCTCATCCTCATCCTCATCCTCATCCTCATCCTCATCCTCATCCTCATCCTCATCCTCATCCTCATCCTCATCCTCATCCTCATCCTCATCCTCATCCTCATCCTCATCCTCATCCTCATCCTCATCCTCATCCTCATCCTCATCCTCATCCTCATCCTCATCCTCATCCTCATCCTCATCCTCATCCTCATCCTCATCCTCATCCTCATCCTCATCCTCATCCTCATCCTCATCCTCATCCTCATCCTCATCCTCATCCTCATCCTCATCCTCATCCTCATCCTCATCCTCATCCTCATCCTCATCCTCATCCTCATCCTCATCCTCATCCTCATCCTCATCCTCATCCTCATCCTCATCCTCATCCTCATCCTCATCCTCATCCTCATCCTCATCCTCATCCTCATCCTCATCCTCATCCTCATCCTCATCCTCATCCTCATCCTCATCCTCATCCTCATCCTCATCCTCATCCTCATCCTCATCCTCATCCTCATCCTCATCCTCATCCTCATCCTCATCCTCATCCTCATCCTCATCCTCATCCTCATCCTCATCCTCATCCTCATCCTCATCCTCATCCTCATCCTCATCCTCATCCTCATCCTCATCCTCATCCTCATCCTCATCCTCATCCTCATCCTCATCCTCATCCTCATCCTCATCCTCATCCTCATCCTCATCCTCATCCTCATCCTCATCCTCATCCTCATCCTCATCCTCATCCTCATCCTCATCCTCATCCTCATCCTCATCCTCATCCTCATCCTCATCCTCATCCTCATCCTCATCCTCATCCTCATCCTCATCCTCATCCTCATCCTCATCCTCATCCTCATCCTCATCCTCATCCTCATCCTCATCCTCATCCTCATCCTCATCCTCATCCTCATCCTCATCCTCATCCTCATCCTCATCCTCATCCTCATCCTCATCCTCATCCTCATCCTCATCCTCATCCTCATCCTCATCCTCATCCTCATCCTCATCCTCATCCTCATCCTCATCCTCATCCTCATCCTCATCCTCATCCTCATCCTCATCCTCATCCTCATCCTCATCCTCATCCTCATCCTCATCCTCATCCTCATCCTCATCCTCATCCTCATCCTCATCCTCATCCTCATCCTCATCCTCATCCTCATCCTCATCCTCATCCTCATCCTCATCCTCATCCTCATCCTCATCCTCATCCTCATCCTCATCCTCATCCTCATCCTCATCCTCATCCTCATCCTCATCCTCATCCTCATCCTCATCTCATCCTCATCCTCATCCTCATCCTCATCCTCATCCTCATCCTCATCCTCATCTCATCCTCATCCTCATCCTCATCCTCATCCTCATCCTCATCCTCATCCTCATCCTCATCCTCATCCTCATCCTCATCCTCATCCTCATCCTCATCCTCATCCTCATCCTCATCCTCATCCTCATCCTCATCCTCATCCTCATCCTCATCCTCATCCTCATCCTCATCCTCATCCTCATCCTCATCCTCATCCTCATCCTCATCCTCATCCTCATCCTCATCCTCATCCTCATCCTCATCCTCATCCTCACTCATCCTCATCCTCATCCTCATCCTCATCCTCATCCTCATCCTCATCCTCATCCTCATCCTCATCCTCATCCTCATCCTCATCCTCATCCTCATCCTCATCCTCATCCTCATCCTCATCCTCATCCTCATCCTCATCCTCATCCTCATCCTCATCCTCATCCTCATCCTCATCCTCATCCTCATCCTCATCCTCATCCTCATCCTCATCCTCATCCCTCATCCTCATCCTCATCCTCATCCTCATCCTCATCCTCATCCTCATCCTCATCCTCATCTCCTCATCCTCATCATCCAATTGGAGATTCAAGATGGCGGCTCCAATATGACGGACGAGTTTCGTATTCATGATTTAATTCTATTCAAAATTGGTATCTGGAGGTTTTCGGGGTCGGATATTATGATTATTCTGTCAAAATTAAAAGTTTCAAAATGGCGGATCAATATGGCGGACGAGTTTTGTAATTATGATCCGATTTCATTCAAAATTGGTATCTGAGGGTTTTCGGGTTCGGAGATCATGAATATCCTGACAGAATTGGAGAATTCAAAATGGCGGTTCCAATATGGCGAACGAGTTTTTGTAATTATGATTCGATTTTATTCAAAATCTGTATCTGGAGATTTTCGGGGTCGGAGAGTATTATTACCCTTTCAGAATTGGAATATTCGCGATGGCGGCTCCAACATGGCGGACGAGTTCTGTAATTATGATCCGTTTCTATTAAAAATTTTTATCAGGGGGTTTTCGGGTTGGTGATTTTGATTATCCTGTCACAATTGGAAACTTCAAAATGACGGCTCCAATAAGGCGAACGAGTTTTGTAATAATGATTCGATTCTATACAAAATTGATATCTAAGGGTGTTTGAAGTCGGAGATTATGATTATTGTATCAAAATTGGGAATTTTAAGATGGCGGCTCCAATATGGCGGACGAGTTTTGAAATTATGATCCGATTCTATTGAAAATTAGTATCTGGTTTTTTTTTGGGTCTGAGATTATGATTATCCTGTCGAAATTTGATAATTTGGAATGGCAGCTTTAATTTGACGGACGGGTTTTGTAATTGTGATCCAATTCTATTCAAAATCAATATCTGGGAGACTTCTGGGTCGAAGATGATGATTCTTTTGTCAAGAATGAAAAATCAAAGATGGCGGACAAGTTTGGTAATTTTCATCCGATTTGATTCAAAATTGGTATCTGGGATTTTCGGGGTCAAAGATTATGATTTTCTCTGTCAAAATTGAAAAAATAAAAATGGCGGCTCCTTTATGACGCACGAGTTCTGTTATTATTATATCCTATTCAAAATTGGTATCTGGGAATTTTCGTGATCGGAGATCTCGATTTTCTTGTTAAATTCTAAAATTCAAGATGACGGCTTCAATATCCCGGACAAGTTTTGTGTTTATGGAGAGATATGATTCGAAATTAGAATCTGGGGGTTGTCAGGTTCAGAGATTATGATTTTCATGTCAAAATCGAAAAATTCAAGATGGCGGCATCAGAATAGCGTACAGGTTTTGAGAATATGGACCGATTCTATTCAAAATTTGTATTGAAAATCTATATCAGAATAAAACGAGACGACAGACTGAAAAACTTAAAAACGAAATATTCTGAAAAAAAAACTTTCTATAAACCACGCTCATATTCAGATGCACAAAAAAAAGGAAATTGATTATTCCGGTTATATGGAACTGAAGAGTATTAGTGATAGCGTGGGGCGACAAGGAGCAATATATCTAGCGATGATTGAGCGCTCTACGCATTATCCATATCCAGGAAAAAAATATTCCACCTTTTTTAGTGCAATCGAATATATGTGTGGTTTTTTAAACGTTTGTTTCGTGTAATATATTTTCATCCATAATCAACAACTTTCAACTAGAAGAGTACCAAGTTCACGTCAAACAGTTCGACAATTTCGAATTCGAATATTCCATGTACCTAATCGATATCTCTGGATGAAAATCCAGTTGGAGAGATCTAGGACAGGATCTTATCAGATAATATCAATTTCTTCCCAGAACCGCATCACTCTACCAAAATTTCTGAATATGATTGATCTTCATCAATCGAAAAGTTCACGTCATTCGATTCGACAGTTCCCCAAATTTGAAATATTCATCTCTATCGAGCTCCACCATGGGGATCTCAGTTATTATAAGAGATACGAAGTTGGTTGAATTAGGGCAAAGTTGTGCAATTTGATGCTGATCAAAATGCCGCTTCGAAAGTTTGGAAATTCCGAATACTTCCGAAGATATTTGAAAAAAAAACAGAATATCCGCGATTTCGTTTTTATTTTTTTCCGACTTTATTTGAAGTGATAGTACAAAATGAGTGACATATTAGCATTGCCACTTTTTCTGCTCTATCCGATAGCATTAATAGATTCGTGATCCGACGTTTCGTCTTCGAGAAGCCATCATCAACTCTGTATTTTCAAATGGTCGAAAAAAAATTTTTGTTCCCAAAGAACTCTAATTCCGATTTTGAATCCAACGACATATAATACTTTACAATTATCCGACGTTTCGAACCAAAAAATCATCATCAGTATTATTTGATGATGGTTACGAGGAAACGAAACGTCGGATCAAAAATCTGATGAAAGCAACTTGTAGAGAAGGAAAAATGGCTATGGAAATGTCAAATTCATTTTGGTCTATCTCTTTTAGTAAAATCAGAAATCTTTTCTTGGGATTAGAAACTTAGAGAATCACTTTTTATTGAAAACTGAAATAGAGATAGACCAACAAGTTGAATTCATCTTGGTCTCTCCATTTTAGTTTTCAACAAAAAGCGATTCTCGAAGTTTCTAATCCTATGAGATGATTTCTTTCTGATTTTACTAAAAGATATAGACCAAAATAAATTCGACATTTTCATAGCCGTTTTTCCTTCGCTACAAGTTGTCGTCATAACCATCATTGAATATAACTGATTTTTTGGTTTGAAACGTCGGATAATTTCGAAGTATTATATGTCGTTGGATTCAGAATCGGAATTAGAGTTCTTTGGGAACAAACATTTTCTTTTCGACCATTTGAAAATACAAAGTTGATGATGGCTCCTCGAAGACGAAACGTTGGATCATGAATCTATTAATGCCATTGGATAGAGCAGACAAAGTGGCAATGCTAATATGTCACTCATTTTGTACTATCACTCCGAATAAAGTCAGAAAAAAATAAAAACGAAATCGCGGATATTCGGTTTTTTCCAAATATCTTCGGAAGTATTCGAAATTTCGAATTTTTTGAATCGGCATTTTGATCAGCATCAAATTGCGCAACTTTGCCCTGATTGAACCAACCTCGTATCTCTTATAATAACTCAGATCCCCATGGTGGAGCTCGAAAAACGGGCACCCTGTATATATATATACATCCATTGAATGATCAGAAAGAAAGCTTCATGTAGAATTGCAGCTCTATTGAGATACAGTGTTGCCAAATGTATGGTCGCACCATCCATCAGACGATGAAAAATTAATATACATAATGTATATTTGATAGCGCCTCTGACGGCATTTGTGCCAAGTAAAAATATTCGATTCTCTTATACTTTTATTAATGCTGCGTCCGATTTTGATACCAAAAATACATCATATCTCCCAAACGGCTAACAATAGAGCAACCATTTAAAGAGAATGGATTCCGCGTCCCATGATGGTATTAATGAGGGACTCAGTACAACAATTCAATGCATTGGCGGGAAAATAACATGGATTGTAATCTTGCGTCCGATATACGGTCGCACTATCGCGATGGACGCAGGATTAAATGAAAATTGTCAATACATGGACGCAACATTGATAAGAGGATAAATATATATATATATATATATATATATATAATTGATTGTACATATATTGTGAGATACCTACAATAGTTTAATAAATTCATGAAACTAATTACTTCTTATTATTATCCTCAGTAGTAAGTAGTACCTGTACTTCACTGGTATGTATGTACATATCAAAAGGCCTTCGGCCTTACGAGAGCTCCTTCGATTTATGCAACCCAAAATACAATCCGTTATCGGTATGTTAACTATGGAATAGAAGATATTTAATTAAATTGTTTTGGTAGGTTTTTCGATATTTTGAGTGCTGTAGAACTGGTCAGGGAAAAATGTAATGTCGTTCTGAGGATTTTTGTGTGAAATGAAGAATAAAAAAATTAAAAAAAGATCAACAAACATGAGGGATTTGATCTCTCAAGCCCGATCCGCTGGCTAGATCTGGTCCAAAATTTAACCCTGAAATCCGACGGCTCGCCCGATTCCATTTTTCAAAAAAAATCCCGGTACCGCTGAAGTTGAAAAAATTTGCAAAAAAAAACAAAATCGCCAAATTTTTCTGAACTGAAAAAATTTCGGAAACGACACCGTTCCAACCTATCACCTTAGTGTGTTTCCGAAGTGGTCCCCTAACGCACTTGGAATAGCAACCGCTCAACCAACTGAGGTAGGAAACCACATTTATAAATTCGAGAAAACTTTTAGCGTTGTTACAAATCGCATAGGAATATCTAGCTACCTGTGATATATAGTGCGTTGGCAGTCACGTACCTTCCCGGGCGGTGTGCTTGCCTTAGGTTTAATACAGGACAATTAGGGCCGGTTTATTTGAAGGATTACCTACACCTTGTAGGCGAGCATTAGTTGTGTTAATTAGGGTTACGTTTTTGGATTATTAATGCATTATAATATGCCGTTCGTTCAATGTGTGTTTATCTTGAATATATTTGGACGGTCGCTATTATTTTTATTAGGTGATTAAATTTACACTACCATTCATTTCCTATAGGTAACTAGATGAATCTGAGAATCGTTTATTCGTTATACTTCGCGATGTTCTTCTGGTAATTTTAAATGAAGGTTCCAACTATCGCGGGAATTTTCATGTTTTGTGATCTATGCATTATTGTACATTAGACAGTAGGTACATTTTTAAATATTTGATGCATATTATAATATTCGGTTTCCCGAAAAATTAACTTTTTTTATGCTTCGAGCAATTAATCAATTGTTGCGAATAATTACATGGCCGAATAATTATTTTTGGAAGGAATTTCAGTACAGTCAGACGGTTTTTCTATTTTCCTTGAAATAGTTCCTATATACTCCCAATTACTAATACAGTGAATTAGATATAATGTGGCATAGGCAGATTGTTTTATTTGAATGAATAATATTTTGTGATCTATGAGTTATTGTACAGTAGGGTCATTTTTTAGATGCACGATTATTGAATATTTGATGTAAGTATATAATATTTGGTTTTCCGATAATTAGAATTGATTTTTCAAACTTGGTGCGATTAATCAATTGTTGCGAATGACTACTTGGCCGAATCTTTATATTTGGAAGGAATTTCAGTACAGGGTGTTCCTCTTGCACAGGGCGCTTCTTTAGGTCAGACGGTTTTTCTATTTTCCTTAAAATAGTACCTATATCGGAACATTCAATTACTAATACAGTGAATTAGATATAATGTGGCATAGGCAGATTGTTTTATTTTTCGAATAGTAAACCTACATATTTGAATGAATAATGTTTTACGATCTATGAATTATTGTACAGTAGGTACATTTTTTTAGATACATAATTATCGAGTATTTGATGAGTGTATAATATTTGGTTTTCCGTTGGTTAGAATCGATTTGACTCTAACCGCTGCTAGTACACTTATTATCAAATAGAAAATAATTATTCAATTTGTGGTTTGTGTGGTCTGACTACTTTAATCAATACTTTGTCAAATTAATCAACTAAAGCTTATTCAAATCATTTATTTAAATAGAGAGAAATTACAAAAAAAACATCAATGTCTCATTTTCTTCGCCAAGTTCCTCGGCTTGGTCCTCAGAGCCTCTGTAGAATATGGTGGATATCTAGTTCTTCTCTTCTTCTTGGACCATTTGCTCGTGTCGGCATTCGAAATATCCCATACGACGGTTTCTTGATCCCATATTTCAGAACTCTCACGCCGTTCTTCATCTGCCTCTACTTGGATCTCACCATTTATTTGGCGCCTCTGAGCAATGGCGTCCATTACCATCTCTATTGTTACATTTCGCCCATCCATGTTCATTTCAATCAGCTGGTGAACGATTCAGTTAACTTCTTTTGAAAATGGTGCATGTATTTGAGGAGATGTTTTATTTATAGTCAACTAGTTCCTCCCTCCCTAGAGCTTGGAAAACACTCCCCCCCCCCCTCTAAAGAGCTGCATCTACTTTTGTTGCAACTAGATAGTTTTGAAATTGCCTCAGACTGTCGACAGCAAGTTTTTCAATCTTCTTAGAAATCACATCCAATCGTTCATTCAATAGTCCCAATACCACACAATCTCTATCGCTAGATGGCAGCCCAATATTTGTTAAACGCTTCTCCTGCATGTCATAATCTCCATTGTCGTCAAGTTTGAAACCGATACCTGGCCGCCCTTGAAGCGAACTCATTGATCTGCTTCTCTTACGTCCAAACTTATCAATAGTTTCATAAGACATCTTCTTCATGCGGTAGCTTAATATGGACTGACTAGATCAGAGATGACTATGGGGTAATAAGCCATCTGGGTATACGCCATTATACACTACCACTTATATCAGATAAACTTTTCACATAGATATTTTTTGGGTTCGATATATTCAATTAAATAAAACGAAAGATATTCTTTAACAATACCTCTATTTATTGAGAAAAAAAAATATACTATAAACTAAATATTATATATATAAAATTAAACTAAAATTGTATATAATTCCTCAGAGCTTCGTCCAAAAGTTCCTCGTCGTCCGTATCCATCTCCATATCTTCTCGGATATGTGCATCAAAGATGTGGGGCCTCCGATCTCTTGGAGGCGGTTCGACGTCGCTCTCTTCTTCTTCTTCAGAGCCACTGGCTTCTGAACTCTCGACGCTGCTGCCCTCCTCCTCCTCCCCCTCACTATCGGCGATAACGATAGTGGCCGCCGTTGTAGAATCACAGGGCCCAGGTGACTCCGCCCTTCCTCGGACACCTCGCACCTCTACATCTATAGAGCTGTCCGCTCCCCCATCTATCGACTCAAGGTGCCTCACAGGCCTCATTGAAGACCTAGTTCGCCCACAGTCTGTGGTGGTCGTATCTGCTTCCATTACAATTACCAAATCCATTTGTAAGTTTTGGAATAGACTGACAACTCTAGAGGAGTTCTGCTGTTTTATACAATATATGGTGGAGGAGGGGTTGTACATAATGGGGAGGGGTGCACATAGTGGGGTTAGTGGGAGGGGGTATGAGTATAGTGGGGGTAGTGGAGTGAAAGATAGTTGAGGTGAGAGTAGTGGGGTAAAAAAAGAAAAATTCCAATTCATATACATATTGTATTACAAAGGAATATTCAATACATGTAACATGTAATGGTGAATACATTTTCAATGAAGCGATCATCTTATAATACAACTATACATAATTTATACATTTTGAATACACATATTTACAATGGACCTATACTAAGTTCGCCCCAAGTACTCTGCATTCGCCCGATTATAATGCTCGAGGCGAGTCTTCTCTGTTTCGCAGTCCTGACGAAATTTTTCCTCAGCTGCTAGCTGCAGATCCATTTCAGCCAGGCGTGAAAGCAACTCATCTCTTTCCGAAGAAATGGACTGACTTTTTGTTTCACTTCCTGCGATCAGTGAATCCACGTTCGCATACCACTTCCTCAGTGCTTCATCATATTTCCTTATCAGCTCGAATGGAGCTTCTGGAGGCGGCGGGATACGATCGTGAACGGGAGCATTATATTCGGTACCGCCACCAACAACAACACAACCGTCGGTCGGCTGTTGCTCTTGTGGAGGTGGCGCATCCACATCAATCGCTGCAACACTTTCTCGTTGAGCAGTTGGTGGGTGCACCACATCTACACGAATCACATTCACCGTTCTTGTAGGTTGTGGGTGCTGCTGATTCTTGTGGCATTTATACCACTTCGACACCTTACCACCCTGGTAGGGATTTGCTTTGCCCTTATCATCAAGAAACTTATGAAGGATAGATGAAGGTCCAGCTTCCCCCTTATTCTTCATAGAAGTTTCTCGATAATTAGTATGCCTTGATTTGGCCGATGACATTGATGGCAGCAATGATGATGATTTTTTTCTCAAAAAAAGTTTCTTACTCTTTCTAGAGGGCATAAAGTCCTCATCACCATCGCCGCTTTCACTACCATCTTGAAATACTGGCGTGGGGCTAGCCGGCGTTAGCTTTGCCTGCGGTGAAGACGCCAATTTGAGCCCTTTAGTAGGTCTTCTACTTGCACTGCCGCTGGCGCCGCTAACGCTCGCTGGCGAGTTGGCAAACTGTTGTGGTGGTGATGGCAGTGACGAAGCACCAATTTCTGGCGCACAGAGTACTCGAGGCGTGAAGTCATTCGCCCATGCTTCCTCTCCATTCAAGAACTCGCCGATCTCCCTACTGAGCCACCTTCTTTGCGAGTCGGTCTGCAATTCTGGGTCCATAGGAAGATCACTTATGGACATGTCTGAAACAAGGCATTAGGGGAATATCGAAAAAGTTACAGCATGGGTGATATGAAAACTCACCTAAGTCAGGAGAACTCCCCACACCTGGACCCTCCTCTTCGATGAAGGCCGCGTCCAAATTCACTGGAGTAGACATATCTGAAACAATATATCAGCATTGTAGAGGAAGTGAAACGAAAAATATGGATGGTATCAAAACCAATGATGATATAATATATTAGTACTTACTCGTAAGTTGTTGTTTTGGGGCGGCAACGGGCTGGCTCAAACAAAATGCGGTGGTATATGATTGGACAAGTTGGTATTCTGGTTGTAGGCAATATCTGCTAACAGAATGAAGAGTGACTGTAAGCACTTCTGGTTTTATCTACTAACCTCCCACCGCATTTTCCCTCTCTCTACTCCCACCACCACCGCTGTGACCTTACATGCTAACTTGCGAACACTATTTTCATCTTGTGGGTATTGACACCCCAAGGGCGATTTCATTCCAAGGACATTTATACCACGTATCATGAAGGTCATTATCTGAGGTGCGAAGGAAACAAAATTCAATTGAATAAAGATTTATTCACACACACACGCGGTATAGAATAGCAGTATACAAGAATATACATTTCAATAAATATGTACATGTACAATGGATATAATACATTTGTAAGCGCAAAATATCAATGGATATAATACAAGAAGGAAATTAATCTAGAAACATTCATTTTTACAATTAATTCAGAGTTGGGTATAGAATTCACTATTAAGTTTGGGATTGTTCCATCAACATTTTTATGAGGTAATCCAGGTTACCATCATCGGAATTATCTTTATGGCCTGATGCTTCCATAGAACCAACCGCCTGTTGGAACCAAAGCAAATTACGTTCGGGGCTCGTTTGATAAAATTCGATGTCATTGTGCCCCCAAGGTAATGTTTTAGCCGTATTAGGTATGATAAATCGCTTGTCGTCATGATATGAAAGGGCGACTTTGTTCCTCATTTCAGTATAGATATCATGTCGCTCGCTGCGGAAACTACACATTTTTCTGAATATCAAACCACCCTTTTCAACAATTTTCTTATAATCGTCTAAAGTTAATTGATTTTTAACGACTGCTCTAGACACACCCTTTGCTTTCTTCAATTCGCTGCTCAAAGATTGAACATAGTATGCTTTGGCACCGGTTCCATAGAAACTTACAATAGGGTCATTCGGGAATTCATCCTTCATATTTCCTACTACGGATTTTGTGATTGGGATATTAAATTTATTATCTGAAGGATAATTAGATGTGTCGAAATAGCTTATATTTTCCTTCATGAAATTATAGAAGTTTTCTGTTTCTATCTTCAATATCAATGAATCTGTGTCCGTGTACAGTAACTGTGATTTCTCGACATAATTTTTCTTAATACATTCATATAAAAAATTATATATAACAACTTTCGACACATCTAATATACTGAAACCTAAATAAAGCGGTTTATCGTAATGTACCCTCACTCTACCCATATGGATAGCGACAAAATTTTCGTGGAATACCTTACAGGTTTTGAAATTTGGGAGTGCTATCAACACATTGGCACCCTTTTTCGATTTTATACTCTCCCAATGGGTAACAAGTTTGATATCACTCCTTTTATCTACATTTTCCATCGTTTTACCATAAACTGAGTTCACCATATTCTTGTATAAACACTTGTCGGCTTTGTTTTTACTTTTGTCACGCATCTCTGTATTGAGGTCAACGTATTTTTTCAACCATGGTGATTGAAGAAACTTCAAGGCCCTATGGATTTTAACCAATACCAAACCATTTTCAATAGCCTGTTTCAGATTTCTATAATGAACGATATATTTAATTTTGTTGAAAAGATTAGGAATCAGTTTTTTCAGCTTAGAAGTCGAACCAGGAGGGACAATGGATTCCACGAGGAAAGGGAGATCTGAGTGGACATCATGTAATTCTTGGGGGTAGTACACATCCACTTCGAGTACATACCCACATGGGCTATCATCTGCAACACTCATAATATCTAATTCACTAATTTCCTGATAAGTTAACCACTTGAAATCGGAAGTGGGTAGCGGTTGTGACATACTATGCCCATATAAGTAAGTCGCATCTAAATACATTATGAATGATGAAGGCTCGCTTGGATTGAAATTTGGAAGGAACTGATTGTTTGCTACATGGCTCCTCAAGCTACATTGGCTTATCCCCCCTCTTATGCCTTTTTTGAAGAAATTTATCATGTCAATGTCGGTCAACAACTCCAATTCGATTTTCGTATACCTCAACATAGCATCCCACGATAAACCGGGTGCTGTATAATATTGGCACGGATCTAACTTATACGTTTTCAAACAAACCTCCCGAAAGTTCTCGAACACATCGCATAATAAAAGAACATCCGATTTCAAATAAGCGTCTGAATAATCCCCTAGCGTTTTACATTCGAATAATTTCCACACGTGCTCAGCTCTTCGATAATCCTCATCTGAAATGTGCCTATTAGATAAATTATCGTAAAAATCATTTTTAGTCGGTAAATTTTGATTGTCGAGTTTATCTATGGAGGTTACGAAGCTATATGGGAAAACACCTTTCTGTGTCATATATTCGAATTTTTCGCGATCTGGAAAATATCTAGCCGTTTCGACAAACTGATCTGTATTCAAATTCCCGGCTAATGATTGAAGAGGTTGTGCGAGGAATTTGTAACTATCTAAGAATCGGAGTTTCAGAAAGATATTATGATTTTGACCATTTTTCCCCAAATATTCACCAACTAAAATGTGCTTAGTAAATGAAATATATTTTTCCTTAGTTTGTGCGACACAATCGACTTTCTCTTCGCGATCAAATAATTGCTTTATGAATAGATGGCTATCATAGCCGCTCATATTGTGAAAGAAAATTGGTATGAAATTCGGGATTTTGTAATTCAAATTGCATGCTGAATGTGCTGCCCCAAATCTTTTTTTACCCGTCAAATGACAGTGATCTCTCACTTTTACATCACCTAACCGGAATGGTTTTTCGCAAATGCCACACTCGGTAGCATTAGCAAAATCGGCTTCTTCTACTTTCGTTAATTTTCTCATTGGAACTACGTTCTTCAGATATAAGTCATATATTTTTTTCGAATCATTTACTATACTAGATACAAATTTCTTCGCCGCATCTTTTCCGCGGAATGTAACAAATTTCGTGATGGAATTGTCGTAGGAGCATTTGATGAGGTATGCGAATGAGTATGGTTCATGCACAAATGTTCTATTAGTATAGGATTTCTTCGGGTCCGGCTCACTAGTGTGTATCGGCTTCAAAACTGATTCAAAATCCGCATATATAACAAAAGGTACCATCATTTGTTTCTCAAAATTCTCAAATTTCAAAATATTTTCAGGTACTGAATTTCCAAATTTATCTACTTTGACTGCTGTAGTTGGTGTTGTCGTAAATGTGTGATTACAGTCGCTCAATTGATGGCGTAATAGCTTAGCCTCATCCGAAAAATGTATCAAACACCCATCGCAGAAAAATTTCTTATGCCCGTTCGAGGACATTTGGGCGGACACCAATCTAGATAAATGTTTTATCCAACAATAGTGGCTCTCACCCGAATCATTCGTTATAAGGAGCAAGTTCACATGTTTACTCATTTTTTTCTTCGAATAATAGAGTGGGCCGACAACGTGGTATTTAACTTGTTGATTTTCTATTACGCTTTCTAACCCATAAACGTTGATGGAGCAATCATTGAGTATTTCAAATTTTGGAATTTTACTTACTTTCATAGGAAACTCTATACCACTCAGATTCAAAACTGTAGAGAAGTGCGGGTATGAAGATATCTCACAAAGTTTGGTCCTTGCTGGATATAGGGCGGACGTCACGGCCCAAGCAAAACAGCATTCATCCTGATTCACCACATTCACTACCGCCCTCTTATTGTCTATGAAACTAGGTAGTTTGATGTAGGAACACCCACGCAGCGGACTGTATTTATTGATGTTTATTTCGAGAAATAGTATTTTCTCTAGAGCCCAACCTGTAACAATGGAAAAGTGATTGTTTTATTTATTCAAAGAATTGAGTTATATAGATGTGATAATGCAGATATTCAAATCATTCTCAACTCACCGGAATCGCGTTCCTCAAATTCAGTTGTTTGGTTCACGATGATGTCTTTGAATGTATCGATGATGGCATCCAAATCAAGGGATGAATCTACGATGTGATTCGGTGTCGCAAAGGATTTGATGTCGTGAAGATCCTGAGATTGTAGAATATATCTACCGAATACTTCCATATTAACCTTGATGGTGTGGTGAATCGACAGCATATTCCCCAATAGGGATGATAAAGTCACCTTATTTTCGGTAAAGAACGTGTTATAATCCAAGACATCCGTTCTACATTCCAATCTATAACTGATAATGCGACACTTGAATGCGTTTTCGATAACATATACACCATCTCTATAATTAACGCAAGCGTTCGAACGATGTTCCAAAGTCCTTTTGTGGGCAGCCATTTTATCGATTGGAACGGTTTTATTGCAAACGGTACACGCTTGCATGTTGCCAGACGTTGATGCTTGATGAATAGTATCACCCAACCGCGGCCTCTTCGACATTGGTGGATCGAGATTTCCCACACACGACTTTTTTTGGTGGCGGCGTAAATTGTCACTGCGAGTGAAAGATTGGCCACAAACGCAGGTCAACATGTTTATCACTCGCGAAAAGAAACGATAGAGTTGAACGATCGACGATGTCAGGAAGACTACAGTCTGGGCATGCAGAAATCGGATTTATAGAAGAGGGGAGTCGTGGCGTAGCCTCACCCCACTACACCATCAAACAGCCTTGGGAAGAAGAACACATGCGCACGAGAGTGGATACACTCAACCCAAGGCCACCACGACAATTGTCCGAGATGAAACCTCCGTATCCCTCCCAAGGTCACTCCCAAGGTCACTCCCAAGGTCACTCCCAAGGCCACTCCCAAGGTCACTCCCAAGGTCACTCCCAAGGTCGCTCCGAATGTCACTCCTCCAAGGCCGCCCCCCAAGGTCACTCCCCCCAAGATCACTCCCCCCAAGGTCACACTCCTCTGGCCTTGGGGGGAGATTTGGAAATGGCTAAAGCCCTCTACTGCAGATGAAGAAACATCGACTTCATCAGAGTGCACACTCTATCAACTCACATGGATACAATTGAAGCAGTCGAGTTCCCGATGCCCATATGAGACGACATTCAAGCAGGTATAACGCACACAGCTCGCAGAACAAGTAACTTCGAATATGTTCACACTGTAACTCTGCAGTCTAGCATCTGACATGCATACAGATGAAGCATGTACGATTGCATTGACCGTATTAGTCGACATAAAATGGTATATAATTAGTACAATAGGCAAATGAAGATACATCGACTTCATCATTGTGCACACTATTATATTTCTATCCTATCATCTCACATGGACAATATTGAAGCAGACAAGTTTGCATTGACCATATAAGACGACTGAGCTGGTATAACGCACACAGCTTGTAGAACAAGAAACTCCGACTATGTTTACACTGTAACTCTGCAGTCTAGCATCTGACATGCATACAGTTGAAGCAGATACGATTGCAGTGACAGTATAAGACGACTCTGAAGGATATTTAACGAGTACAATAGGTAAATGGGGATACATCGACATCATCGTCGTGCACACTATATACCTCTATCCTATCACCTCACATGGACACTATTGAAGCAGGCAAGTTCGCTTTGACCATATAAGACGACTTCAGAGCGAGTATAACGCACACAGTTTGCAGAAAAACAAACTTCAACTTCGACTATGTTTACACTGTAACTCTGAAGTCTAGCATCTGATATGCATACAGTCAATGCCGATACGATTGCAGTGACCGTATGAGACGACTCTGAAGGGTATATAACGAGAACAATAAGCAAATGAAGATACATCGACTCCATCGATGTGCACACTATCTCTCTCTATCCTGTCATCTCACATTGACACCATTGAAGCAGACAAGTTCGCATTGATCATATGAGACGACTTCCGAGCGACTATAACGCACAAAGTCTGCAGAACAAGAAACTTCGTCTTTGACTATGTTTACATTGTTACTCTGCATTCTGGCATCTGACATGTATACAGTTGGAAAAGATACGATGGCAGTGACCGTATGAGACGATTTTGAATGGTATATAAAGAGTACAATAGGCAAATGAAGATACATCGACTTAATCGTTGTGCATACTATATCTCTCTTTCCTATCATTTCACATGGACACTATTGAAGCGAACAAGTCCGCAATGACCATATGAGACGACTTCCAAGCAGGCATAACGCACACAGCTTGCAGAACAAGAAACTTCGACTTTGACTGTGTTAACACTGTAACTCTGCAGACTAGCATCTGGCATGCATACAGTTGAAGCAGATATGATCGTAGTGACATAAGACGATTTTGAAGGGTAAATAGCAAGTACAATGGGCAGATAAAGATACATCGACTTCATCGGTGTGCACACGCTATCTCTCTATCATGTCATTTCACATGGATACTATTGAAGCGGACGAGTTCGCGATGCCCTCATGATACGACTGCCAAGCGGGTTTAACGCACACAACATGCGAAACAAGAAAATTAACGGGTACAATAGGCAAATGAAAATACATCGACTCAATCGTCGTGCACAATATATCTCTCCATCATATCATCTAACATGGTCACTATAGAAGCGACTAGTTCAAAATGCCCATATGAGGCGACTCCAATGCGAGTATAACGCACACAACTTGCAGAACAAGAAACTTCAACTTCGACTATGTTCACACTGTAACTCTTCAGTCTAGCATCTGACATACATACAGTTGATGCAGGAACGATTGCAGTGACCGTATAAGACGACTTCGATGGGTTTATAACGGGTACAATAGGCAAATGAAGATACATCGACTTCATCGTTGTGCACACTATATCTATCTATCCAATCATTTCACATGGACACTGTTGAAGCAGACTAGTTCGCAATGACCATATAAGACGACTTCCAAGCAGGTATAGCGCACACATCTTGCAGAACAAGAAATCTCGACTTTGACTATGTTTACACTGTAAATCTGCAGTATAACATCTGACATGCATACAGTTGAAGCAGATACGACAACAGTGACCATATCAGACGACTTTGAAGGATATATAGCGAATAAAAAAGGCAAGTGGGGATATATCGACTTCATCGATGTGCACACTATTATATTTCTATCATATCATCTCACTTGGACACTATTGAAGCAGACAAGTTCGCAATGACCATACGAGACAACTTTCAGGCAGGTATAACGCACACAGCTTGCAGAACAAGAAACTTTGACGTCGTCCATGTTTACACTGTCACTCTGCAGTCTAGCATCTGACATGCATACAGATGAAGCAGATATGATCGTGGTGACCATATAAGACGACTTTGAAGGGTATATTGCGAGTACAATAGGCAGATGAAGAAACATCGACTTCATCAGGGTGCACACTCTATTTCTCTATCCTATCAACTCACATGGATACTATTGAAGCAGTCGAGTTCCCGATGCCCATATTAGACGACATTCAAGCAGGTATAACGCACACAGCTCGCAGAACAAGTAACTTCGAATATGTTCACACTGTAACTCTGCAGTCTAGCATCTGACATGCATACAGATGAAGCATGTACGATTGCATTGACCGTATAAGTCGACATAAAAATAATGGTATATAACGAGTACAGGAGAGGATTAGACGACTGTCTAAGTTAAGGAAATCAACAGTTCCATCCTATAATGAGTACAATAGGCAAATGAAGATACATCGACTTCATCATTGTGCACACTATATCTCTCTATCCAATCATGTTACATTGCCAATATTGAAGCAGACAAGTTTGCATCGACCATATAAGACGACTTTTGAGCGGGTATACCGCACACAGCTTGTAGAACAAGAAACTCCGACTTTGACTATGTTTTTACTGTAACTCTGCAGTCCAGCATCTGATATGCATACAGTTGAAGCAGATACGATGGCAGTGACCGTATGAGACGACTCTGAAGGGTATATAACGAGTACAATTGGCAAATGGGAATACATCGACTTCATCGTCGTACACCCTATATATCTGTATCCTCTCACCTCACATGGACACTATCGGTGCAAACAAGTTCGCATTGACCATATGAGACGACATCCATGCGGGTATAACGCACACAGTTTGCAGAACAAGAAACTTCACTGCGACTATGTTTACTCTGGGGCCTGCATTCCAGCTCCTGACTTGCATACACTTGGGGGAGATAAGATCGCACCGACCATATAGTATGACTCTGAAGGGTATTCGACGAGAACAACAGGCAGATGAGGATACATCGACTTCATCACTGTGCACACTGTTTCTCTTCATTCCATCATCGCACATGGAAAACAGGCAGAAAATGAAACTTCGACTATTTTCACACTGGGACTCTGCTCTCTTGCTCCTAACATGCATACAGTTGGATTAGATACCATCCCACTGACCATATAAGTTGACTCTGTGTGGTATATAACGAGTACAACAGGCAAATGAAGATACTTCGACTTCATCGGTGCGAACTCTGTATCTCTCTATTCTATCATCTCACATGGATACTATTGAAGCAGGATAGATCGCGAATATCATATGAGACGACATCGAAGCGATTTTTACGATAACAACATACAGAATGAGAAACTTCGGGTATGTTTACACTGTAACTCTTTATCCAAGTATTTGACTTTCATACAATTGCACTGACCATAAAAGTCGACTTTGAAAGGAATATAACGAGTACGACAGGCGAATAAAGATACAACGACATCATTGGTGAGTACACTGTATATCAGTAGTTCATCATCCCACGATACAATTGATGCAAATATGTTGACAAGGACCATATAAAACGACATTCAAGCGGGTATAACGCACATAACAGGCCGAACAAGAAACTTCGACTATGTTCACTCTGGGGCCTGCATTCAAGCTTCTGACATGCATACAGTTGTGGCATATTAGATCGCACTGACCATAAAGAATGACTTTGAAGGGTATTTAACGAGTACAATAGGCAGATGGGGATACATCGACTCCATCGGTGTGCACACTTTATCTCTCCATTCATCTCACATGGAAACTATCAAAGCAGATAAGATCGCAAAGAAGACGACATCGAAGCAGGTGGAACTCACACAACAGGCAGAAAAAAAAACTCCGACTATGTTCACACTGATACTCTGCTTTCTAGCTCCTGACATGCATACAGTTGGGGCAGATACCATCTTACTGGCCATATGAGTTGAGTCAGTGTGGTATATAACGAGTGCAACAGGCGAATGAAGATTCATCGACTTCTTTGGTGCGCACACTGTATCTCTCTTTTCGATCATTTCACATATATACTTCCGGTACAGAATAAATCGCAAAGACCATATAAGACGACATCGAAGCAAGTATAACTCACACAACAGGCAGAAAATACAACTTCGACTATTTTCACACCGGGACTCTGCTTTCTTGCTTCTAACATGCATACAGTTAGGGCAGATACCATCTCACTGACCATATAAGTTAACTCTGTGTGGTATAATTATAACGAGTACAACGGGCAAATGAAGATACTCCGACTTTATCGGTGCGAACTCTGTATCTCTCTATTCTATCATCTCACATGGATACTATTGAAACAGCGGGGTTTGCAATGCCCATATGAGACAACTTTTAAGCGATTACAACGCACACAACTTGCAGAACAAGAAACTTCGACTTTGACTATGTTTACACTGTGACTCTGCAGTGTAGAATCTGACATGCATACAATTGAAGCAGATAAGATTGCAGTGACCGTGAAAGACGACTTCGAGAGGTTTATAACGGGTACGATATGCAAATGAAGTCACACCGACTTCTTCGTTGTGCACACTTTATCTCTCTATCCTATCATTTTACATGGACACTAATGAAGCAGGCAAGTTCGCATTGACCATATAAGACGACTTCGGAGCGAGTATAACGCACACAGTTTGCAGAATAACAAACTTCAACTTCGACTATGTTTACACTGTAACTCTGAAGTCTAGCATCTGACATGCATACAGTCAAAGCAGAAACGATTGCAGTGACCGTATAAGACGACTCTGAAGGGTATATAACGAGTACAATAGGCAAATGAAGATACATCGACTCCAACGTTGTGCACACTATCTCTCTCTATCCTGTCATCTCACATTGACACCATTGAAGCAGACAAGTTCGCATTGATCATATGAGACGACTTCCGAGCGACTATAACGCACAAAGTCTGCAGAACAAGAAACTTCGTCTTAGACTATGTTTACATCGTAACTCTGCATTCTGGCATCTGACATGTATACAGTTGGGAAAGATACGATGGCAGTGACCGTATCAGACGATTTTGGAGGGTATATAACGAGTACAATAAGCAAATGAAGATACATCGACTTAAACGTTGTGCATACTATATCTCTCTATCCTATCATTTCACATGGACACTATTGAAACAAACAAGTCCGCAATGACCATATGAGACGACTTTCAAGCAGGCATAACGCACTTAGCTTGCAGAACAAGAAACTTCGACTTTGACTGTGTTCACACTGTAACTCTGCAGACTAGCATCTGGCACCATACAGTTGAAGCATATATGATCGTAGTGACATGAGACGACTTTGGAGGGTATATAGCAAGTACAATGGGCAGATAAAGATACATCGACTTCATCGGTGTGCACACGCTATCTCTCTATCATATCATTTCACATGGATACTATTGAAGCGGACGAGTTCGCGATGCCCTTATGATACGACTGCCAAGCGGGTATAACGCACACAACTTGCAAAACAAGAAAATTCTACTACGACCATGTTTACACTATAACTCTGACATGCATACAGTTGATGCAGCAACGATCGCAGTGATCGCATAAGACGACTTTGAATGGTTTATAACGGGTACAATAGGCAAATGAAGATACATCGACTCAATCGTCGTGCACAATATATCTCTCTATCATATCATCTAACATGGTCACTATAAAAGCAGACTAGTTCAAGATGCCCATATGAGACGACTCCAATGCGAGTATAACGCACACAACTTGCAGAACAAGAAACTTCAACTTCGACTATGTTCACACTGTAACTCTGCAGTCTAGCATCTGACATGCATACAGTTGATGCAGGAACGATTGCAGTGACCGTATACTTCGAAGGATTTATAACGGGTACAATAGGCAAATGAAGATACATCGACTTCATCGTTGTGCACACTATATCTATCTATCCAATCATTTCACATGGACACTGTTGAAGCAGACTAGTTCGCAATGACCATATAAGACGACTTCCAAGCAGGTATAACGCACACATCTTGCAGAACAAGAAATCTCGACTTTGACTATGTTTACACTGTAACTCTGCAGTATAACATCTGACATGCATACAGTTGGAGCAGATACGACAACAGTGACCATATTAGATGACTTTGAAGGATATATAGCGAGTAAAAAAGGCAAGTGGAGATATATCGACTTCATCGTTGTGCACACTATTATATTTCTATCCTATCATCTCACATGGACAATATTGAAGCAGACAAGTTCACATGACCATATAGACGACTCTTGAGCTGGTATAAAGCACACAGCTTGCAGGTCAACAAGCTTCGACTTCGACTATGTTTACACAGTAACTCTGCAGTCTAGCATCTGACATGCATACAGTTGAAGCATATACGATCCAAGTATTTGACTTTCATACAATTGCACTGACCATAAAAGTCGACTTTGAAAGGAATATAACGAGTACAACAGGCGAATGAAGATACAACGACATCATTGGTGAGTACACTGCATATACTTATGTAATACACTTAGAAAATCCTGTTATTCTCTTAGGTTCCTTTCCAACCATTGTGGCCAAAGTACTCTATTGACCGTCTACTATGCAAACTTCAATTCGCATCTTAAATATGGCATTCTGAACTGGGGCAACTCCTCTACCGTATCTCGGGTGTTTTGTATACAAAAATATGCTATTCGGATCATTGCCAAGTTGGGCTATAGAGATTCATGTAGACAAAGTTTTCAGAATTTGAAAATTTTAACGCTAGCTGGAGTATACGTAATGGAAGCTTGCACATATATCTACCGGAATAGAAATACATTGGCTGCTAATAGAGCATATCATAATCATTCTACCCGAAATGCCCACTTGTTATTACCAAGTCAACATCGCACAGCTCTTTACCAAAGAAGTTTTGAGTTTCAGGGCTGCAAACTTTTCAATAAACTACCCGATAACATAAGAAATTCTGGAAATTTACATATCTTTAAATCAAAACTGAAACAACTTCTTCTGTCAAAGAACTGCTACAGTATAGATGAATTTTATCTGTAATCCTGTACCATATGTTTATATAGAAGGGAATTACTCACATTATATATATATCATTGTAGAGGAGTTTCTCTCGTGATTTGCCATTTTTGTGCTTTTATTTATACATATTTGTTAATTCCATTTATGACGTGTATGTGTTGTTTCTATACCTATATCCAGGTTCATTTATTCATATTTGTCATTTTATCTATATATCTTTTATTCTATATGTTATATGTATAACAATGTTTCGTACTTTTTGACGTTTTACTCTTTTTTATTTGTATTACCACGCTGTTGGTGTGCGAAGTAATTTGAGAAAATGAAGAAATTATTATTATTATTATTATTATCAGTAGTTTATCATCCCACAACGATACTTTTGAAGCAAATATGTTGACAAGGACCATATAAAATGACATTCAAGCAGGTATAACGCACATAACAGGCCGAACAAGAAACTTCGACTATGTTCACTCTGGGGCCTGCATTCAAGCTTCTGACATGCATACAGTTGTGGCATATCAGATCGCACTGCAGAACAAGAAACTTCGTCTTTGACTATGTTTACATTGTAACTCTGCATTCTGGCATCTGACATGTATACAGTTGGAAAAGATACGATGGCAGTGACCGTATGAGACGATTTTGGAGGGTTTATAACGAGTACAATAGGCAAATGATGATACATCGACTTAGTCGTTGTGCATACTATATCTCTCTATCCTATCATTTCACATGGACACTATAGGAGCAAACAAGTCCGCAATGACCATATGAGACGACTCCCAAGCAGGCATAACGCACACAGCTTGCAGAACAAGAAACTTCGACTTTGACTGTGTTCACACTGTAACTCTGCAGACTAGCATTGTAAGGGGTCTTTATTCTGCGGCCCTTACTTTGACACTCTGTTCAGGATAGGAGACTACTCTGGTATTTGACAGGAGGGATTCTCGAGCGCCAGATTTTTGATAAAGGTGATTTACTTCACCTGCTCCTCCCAACTTAGTCGGGAAGGAGGCCCACAGTAGCAACAGTGGAGAAAGGTACAGGAGGTATACCTACCTCGGTACCCACAGTATAAACCAGGGGTCAATGGTATTGAATCGACCTGGAATCAATAAGTAGCCAAGGGAGTGTGGGCTTTAATTACAAACCCTGGGTCAAGCCTGGAATACTGGTTGCTATTTCTGGTCTGGACAATTACAGGAATCAAAGCAAAATATCTCTCAGGTCTTTGATATTTTGAGGTTAGGTCTGGAAAATTATTTATTCAACTATTTCATTATTTCTACCTGGAGAATCGGAAACACAGTTCTAAACGAATTAAACAGATTCAATTTCTATTTATATTTTCTTTTCCTTCGATTGTTTCTAATTTCCTAATATCGGATTTTTAGTGAGGTTAATTTATTATATTTTTCCATTAATGTCAATAGTTCTGAAACATAGAACACCGCCTGACGGGATACAAAGCACAGAGACACCGGTGCACAGGACTGGATTTCTCAAGGAAAAGAAGAAGAAGAGTTGTTAACTGGCTTGTCAGTGTCAGTCGTCAGTCAATAATAATATTCTGCAATTTTGACAAATGAAAATATTGAAAATCACTAAATAAATTATTGAACTATTTGGAACTGAAAACAATGACAACAGAGAAGGAGATATGAAATATGCAATCACAAAATCCGTTTATTCAATTTAGAGTTCTGGATTCTTTACACAGGTCGGGTGAGTATCGGTGTGACAAACAACAGGAATGAAATGAGGCTATAAACAGGATGAATGACACTGGTGAAAAATATACAAACTTACATGTGTAACAGGAAATCACTATACAATACTATTTTACACTGGTTTTGAATGAACTATGAGAGCACTAAAAGTTCAGCTAGAGAATCAGGAGCTTGAAGAGCAACGGAGATCAGGTAGTGTAGACTTGTCAAGAAAAGCGTAGAGAGTCCCGAATCCTTGGCTGTCTTCAGTATTTATGCACTGCTTTGGCCTTGGCACGAGGACAAGTAAATCTGGAATCTCATTGGTCAAAACTCCCACCTTGTCATGGCTCATGGCCATGGCCACTGAATCTGTCCTTGAAAAACACATGTGCACCTCCAACACAAAACGCGGAAAAAATAATATTACACCCTAAATGGGCACAGGAACAGGATCTACTACCTTTGCTTATGCTACTGAATGAATTTGGCTGGAAAATATTCAATAACAACAAAGTTATGAGCATTTAAACATCAAGCATTTCAACAGATAGATAATTCAATTAAATTTCATATCATGAGCAAAGGGTTGAAAAATATGGAAGTCTTTAGGGTTGTAATGATGTTCATGAGATGTTACTATCAGGAAAAGCTTTGTGAAGTCAGGAATCAATGCATTACTCAGCTCTCTCAAGTTTTCAGGTTTCGAGCTTTCGAACAGGTGAAATTCAATTAGAATCAGGCTCAGGTAACTAGATTTTAATCAAAACCAGTCTAGTAATGAAGCTTGTCAAAAACACTTCATTACAGCATCTGGCATGCATACAGTTGAAGCAGATATGATCGTAGTGACATAAGACGACTTTGGAGGGTATGTAGCAAGTACAATGGGCATATAAAGATACATCGACTTCATCGGTGTGCACACGCTATCTCTCTATCATATCATTTCACATGGATACTATTGAAGCGGACGAGTTCGCGATGCCCGCATGATACGACTGCCAAGCATAACGCACACAACGTGCAAAACAAGTAAATTCTACTACGACCATGTTTACACTATAACTCTGACATGCATACAAATGATGCAGCAACGATCGCAGTGATCGCATAAGACGACTTTGAATGGTTTATGACGGGTACAATAGGCAAATGAAGATACATCGACTTCATCGTTGTGAACACTATATCTATCTATCATTTCACATTGACACTGTTGAAGCAGACTAGTTCGCAATGACCATATAAGACGACTTCCAAGCAGGTATAGCGCACATATCTTGCAGAACAAGAAATCTCGACTTCGACTATGTTTACATTGTAACTCTGCAGTATAACATCTGACATGCATACAGTTGAAGCAGATACGACAACAGTGACCATATTAGACGACTTTGAAGGATATATAGCGAGTAAAAAAGGCAAGTGGGGATATATCGACTTCATCGTTGTGCACACTATTATATTTCTATCCTATCATCTCACATGGACAATATTGAAGCAGACAAGTTCACATGACCATGAAGACGACTCCTGAGCTGGTATATAGCACACAGCTTGCAGGTCAAGAAACTTCGACTTCGACTATGTTTACACAGTAACTCTGCAGTCTAGCATCTGACATGCATACAGTTGAAGCATATACGATGGCAGTGACCGTATGAGACGACTACTAAGGGTATATAACGAGTACAATAGGCAAATGGGGATACAACGACTTCATCGTCGTACACACTATATATCTCTATCCTATCATCTCACATGGACACTATTGAAGCAGACAAGTTCGCAATGACCATACGAGACGACTTCCAGGCAGGTATAACGCACACAGCTTGCAGAACAAGAAACTTCGACGTCGTCCATGTTTACACTGTCACTCTGCAGTCTAGCATCTGACATGCAAACAGTTGAAGCAGATATGATCGTAGTGACCATATAAGACGACTTTGAAGGGTATATTGCGAGTACAATAGGCAGATGAAGAAACATCGACTTCATCAGGGTGCACACTCTTTCAACTCACATGGATACAATTGAAGCAGTCGAGTTCCCGATGCCCATATGAGACGACATTCAAGCAGGTATAACGCACACAGCTCGCAGAACAAGTAACTTCGAATATGTTCACACTGTTACTCTGCAGTCTAGCATCTGACATGCATACAGATGAAGCATGTACGATTGCATTGACCGTAGTAGTCGACATAAAATGGTATATAATGAGTACAATAGGCAAATGAAGATACATCGACTTCATCATTGTGCACACTATATCTCTCTATCCAATCATGTTACATTGCCAATAATGAAGCAGACAAGTTTGCATTGACCATATAAGACGACTTTTGAGCGGGTTTAACGCACACAGCTTGTAGAACAAGAAACTCCGACTATGTTTACACTGTAACTCTGCAGTCTAGCATCTGACATGCATACAGTTGAAGCAGATACGATGGCAGTGACAGTATAAGACGACTCTGAAGGATATTCAACGAGTACAATAGGTAAATGGGGATACATCGACATCATCGTCGTACACACTATGTACCTCTATCTTATCACCTCACATGAACACTATTGAAGCAGGCAAGTTCGCTTTGACCATATAAGACGAATTCAGAGCGAGTATAACGCACACAGTTTGCAGAAAAACAAACTTCAACTTCGACTATGTTTACACTGTTACTCTGAAGTCTAGCATCTGACATACATACAGACAATGCCGATACGATTGCAGTGACCGTATGAGACGACTCTGAAGGGTATATAACGAGAAAAATAGGCAAATGAAGATACATCGACTCCATCGATGTGCACACTATATCTCTCTATCCTGTCATCTCACTTTGACACTATTGGAGCAGACAAGTTCGCATTGACCATATGAGACGACTTCCAAGCGACTATAACGCACAAAGTCTGCAGAACAAGAAACTTCGACTTTGACTATGTTTACATTGTAACCCTGCAGTCTAGCATCTGACATGCATAAAGTTGATGCAGGAACGATTGCAGTGACCGTATAAGACTACTTCGAAGGGTTTATAACGGGTACAATGAGCAAATGAAGATACATCGACTTCATCGTTGTGCACACCATATCTATCTATCCAATCATTTCACATGGACACTGCTAAAGCAGACTAGTTCGCAATGACCATGTAAGACGACTTCCAAGCAGGTATAACGCACACATATTGCAGTTCAAGAAATCTCGACTATGTTTACACTGTAACTCTGCAGTATAACATCTGACATGCATACAGTTGAAGCAGATACGACAACAATGACCATATTGGACGACTTTGAAAGATATATAGCGAGTAAAACAGGCAAGTGGGGATTCATCGACTTCATCGTTGTGCACACTCTTATATTTCTATCCTATCATCTCACATGGACAATATTGAATTAGACAAGTTCACATGATCATATAGACGACTCCTGAGCTGGTATAAAGCACACAGCTTGCAGGTCAAGAAACTTCGACTGCGACTATGTTTACACAGTAACTCTGCAGCCTAGCATCTGACATGCATACAGTTGAAGCATATACGATGGCAGTGACCGTATAAGACGACTACCAAGGGTATATAACGAGTACAATAGGCCAATGGGGATACAACGACTTCATCGTCGTACACACTATATATCCTATCATCTCACATGAACACTATTGAAACAGACAAGTTCGCATTGACAATATAAAACGACTTCCAAGCGGTTATAACGCATACAGGTCGCAGAACAAGAAACTTCGACTTCGACTTTGTTTACACTGTAACTCTGCAGTCTAGCATCTGACATGCATACAGTTGAAGCAGAAACGATTGCAATGACCGTATGAAATAACTTTGAAGGGAATATAACGAGTACAATAGGCAAATGAAGATACATCGACTTCACCGTTGTGCACACTATATTTCTCTATCATATCATCTCACATGGACACTATTGAAGCAGACCAGTTCGCAATGACCATACGAGACGACTTCCAGGCAGCACACAGCTTGCAGAACAAGAAACTTTGACGTCGTCCATGTTTACACTGTCACTCTGCAGTCTAGCATCTGACATGCATACAGTTGAAGCAGATATGATCGTAGTGACCATATAAGACGACTTTGAAGATTATATTCGAGCACAATAGGCAGATGAAGAAACATCGACTTCATCAGGGTGCACACTCTATATCTCTATCCTATCAACTCACATGGATACTATTGAAGCAGTCGAGTTCCTGACGCCCATATGAGACGACATTCAAGCAGGTATAACGCACACAGCTTCCAGAACAAGTAACTTCGAATATGTTCACACTGTAACTCTGCAGTCCAGCATCTGACTTGCATACAGATGAAGCATATACGATTGCATTGACCGTATAAGTCGACATAAAATGGTATATAATGAGTACAATAGGCAAATGAAGATACATCGACTTCATCATTGTGCACACTATATCTCTCTATCCAATAATGTTACCTTGCCAATATTGAAGCAGACAAGTTTGAATTGACCATATAAGACGACTTTTGAGCGGGTATAACGCACACAGCTTATAGAACAAGAAACTCCGACTTTGACTATGTTTTCACTGTAACTCTGCAGTCCAGCATCTGACATGCATAAAGTTGAAGCAGGTACGATGACAGTGACCGTATGAGACGTTTTCGAAGGGTATATCACGGGTACGATAGGAAAATGGGAATACATCGACTTCATCGTCGTACACCCTATATATCTGTATCCTCTCACCTTACATGGACACTATCGGTGCAAACAAGTTCGCATTGACCATATGAGACAACATCCAAGCGGGTATAACGCACACAGTTTGCAGAACAAGAAACTTCACTTCGACTATGTTCACTCTAGGGCCTGCATTCCAGCTTCTGACTTGCATACACTTGTGGGAGATAAGATCGCACCGACCATATAGTATGACTCTGAAGGGTATTCGACGAGAACAACAGGCAGATGAGGATACATCGACTTCATCACTGTGCACACTGTGTCTCTTCATTACATCATCGCACATGGAAAACAGGCAGAAAATGAAACTTTGACTATTCTCACACTGGGACTTTGCTCTTTTGCCCCTTACATGCATGAAGTTGGGGCAGATTCCATCTCACTGGCCATATAAGTTGACTCTGTGTGGTTTAAAACGAGTACAACAGGCAAATGAAGATACTTCGACTTCATCGGTGCGAACTCTGTATCTCCCTATTCTATCATCTCACATGGATACTACTGAAGCAGAATAGATCGCAAATACCATATGAGACGACATCGAAGCGATTCTAACGATATCAACATCCAGAATGAGAAACTCCGAGTGTGTTTACACTGTAACTCCACATTCAAATATCTGACTTTCATACAAATGCACTGACCATAAAAGTCGACTTTGAAAGGAATATAACGAGTACAACAGGCGAATGAAGATACAACGACATCATTGGTGAGTACACTGTATATCAGTAGTTCATCATCCCACAACGATACTATTGAAGCAAATATGTAGACAAGGACCATATAAAACGACATTCAAGCGGGTATAACGCACATAACAGGCCGAACAAGAAACTTCGACTATGTTCACTCTGGGGCCTGCATTCAAGCTTCTGACATGCATACAGTTGTGGCATAACAGATCGCACTGACCAAATAGAATGACTTTGAAGGGTATTCAACGAGTACAATAGGCAGATGGGGATACATCGACTCCATCGGTGTGCACACTGTATCTCTTCATTCATCTCACATGGAAACTATCAAAGCAGATTAGATCGCAAAGACCATATGAGACGACATCGAAGCAGGTGAAACTTACACAACAGGCAGAAAAAAAAACTCCGACTCAGTTCACACTGATACTCTGCTTTCTAGCAGCATACCATACCCAACTGTATGCATGACATGCATACAGTTAGGGCAGATACCATCTTACTAGTTATATGAGTTGACTCAGTGTGGTATATAACGAGTGCAACAGGCAAATGAAGATTCATCGACTTCATTGGTGCGCACACTGTATCTCTCTTTTCGATCATTTCACATTGATACTTTCGGAACAGAATAGATCGCAAAGACCATATGAGACGACATCGAAGCAAGTATAACTCACGCAACAGGCAGAAAATAAAACTTCGACTATTTTCACACCGGGACTCTGCTTTCTTGCTTCTAACATACAGTTAGGGCTTCGACTTCGACTATGTTCACACTGTAACTCTGCAGTCTAGAATCTGACATGCATACCGTTGAAACAGATACGATGACGGTATCTGTATGAGACGACTTCGAAGGGTATATAACGAGTACAATAGGCAAATGAAGATACATCGACTTCATCGTTGTGCACACTTAATCTCTCTATCCTGTCATCTCACATGGATACTATTGGAGCAGACGAGTTCGCAATGCCCATATGATACGACTTCCAAGCGGAAAAAACGTAAACAACTTGCACAACAAGAAACTTCGACTTCGACCATTTTCACACTGTAACTCTGCCATCTAGCATCTTACATGCATACAGTTGGAGCAGATACGATAGCAGTGACCATAAAAGACGAGTTTTGAGCAGAAATAACGCACACAGCTTGCAGAACAAGAAACTTCGACTCCGACCATGTTCACACTGTAACTCTGCAGTCTAGAATCAGACATGCATACAGTCGAAGCAGATACGATAACGGTATCCGTATGAGACGACTTCGAAGGGTATATAACGAGTAAAATAGACAAATGAAGCTACATCGACTTCATCGTTGTGCAAACGAAATCTCTCTATCCTATCATCTTACATGGACACTATCGAGACAGACAAGTTCGCAATGACCATATGAGACGACTTCTATGTACACATGTAACGCACACAGCTTGCAGAACAAGAAACTTCGACTTCGACTATGTTTTCACTGTAACTCTGCAGTCCAGCATCTGACATGCATACAGTTGAAGCAGGTACGATGGCAGTGACCGTATGAGACGTTTTTGAAGGGTATAAAACGGGTACAATAGGCAAATGGGAATACATCGACTTCATCGTCGAACACCCTATATATCTGTATCCTCTCACCTTACATGGACACTATCGGTGCAAACAAGTTCGCATTGACCATATAAGACAACATCCAAGCGGGTATAACGAACACAGTTTGCAGAACAAGAAACTTCACTTCGACTATGTTTACTCTAGGGCCTGCATTCCAGCTTCTGACTTGCATACACTTGTGGGAGATAAGATCGCACCGACCATATAGTATGACTCTGAAGGATATTCGACGAGAACAACAGGCAGATCGACTTCATCACTGTGCACACTGTGTCTCTTCATTCCATCATCGCACATGGAAAACAGGCAGAAAATGAAACTTTGACTATTTTCACACTGGGACTCTGCTCTCTTGCCTCTAACATGCATAAAGTTGGGGCAGATTCCATCTCACTGACCATATAAGTTGACTCTGTGTGGTTTAAAACGAGTACAACAGGCAAATGAAGATACTTCGACTTCATCGGTGCGAACTCTGTATCTCTCTATTCTATCATCTCACATGGATACTACTGAAGCAGAATAGATCGCAAATACCATATGAGACGACATCGAAGCGATTCTAACGATATCAACATCCAGAATGAGAAACTCCGAGTGTGTTTACACTGTAACTCCACATTCGAATATCTGACTTTCATACAAATGCACTGACCATAAAAGTCGACTTTGAAAGGAATATAACGAGTACAACAGGCGAATGAAGATACAACGACATCATTGGTGAGTACACTGTATATCAGATGTTTATCATCCCACAACGATACTATTGAAGCAAATATTTTGACAAGGACCATATGAAACGACATTCAAGCGGGTATAACGCACATAACAGGCCGAACAAGAAACTTCGACTATGTTCACTCTGGGGCCTGCATTCAAGCTTCTGACATGCATACAGTTGTGGCATAACAGATCGCACTGACCAAATAGAATGACTTTGAAGGGTATTCAACGAGTACAATAGGCAGATGGGGAAACATCGACTCCATCGGTGTGCACACTGTATCTCTTCATTCATCTCGCATGGAAACTATCAAAGCAGATTAGATCGCAAAGACCATATAAGACGACATCGAAGCAGGTGAAACTTACACAACAGGCAGAAAAAAAAACTCCGACTTAGTTCACACTGATACTCTGCTTTCTAGCAGCATACCATACCTAACTGTATGCATGACATGCATACATTCAGGGCAGATACCATCTTACTGGTTAAATGAGTTGACTCAGTGTGGTATATAACGAGTGCAACAGGCAAATGAAGATTCATCGACTTCATTGGTGCGCACACTGTATCCCTCTTTTCGATCATTTCACATTGATACTTTCGGAACAGAATAGATCGCAAAGACCATATAAGACGACATCGAAGCAAGTATAACTCACACAACAGGCAGAAAATAAAACTTCGACTATTTTCACACCGGGACTCTGCTTTCTTGCTTCTAACATACAGTTAGGGTTTCGACTTTGATTATGTTCACACTGTAACTCAGCAGTCTAGAATCTGACATGCATACCGTTGAAACAGATACGATGACGGTATCTGTATGAGACGACTTCGAAGGGTATATAACGAGTACAATAGGCAAATGAAGATACATCGACTTCATCTCTCTATCCTGTCATCTCACATGGATACTATTGGAGCAGACGAGTTCGCAATGCCCATATGAGACGACTTCCAAGCGGGAAAAACGTAAACAACTTGCACAACAAGAAACTTCGACTTCGACCATTTTCACACTGTAACTCTGCCATCTAGCATCTTACATGCATACAGTTGGAGCAGATACGATAGCAGTGACCATATAAGACGAGTTTTGAGCAGAAATAACGTACACAGCTTGCAGAACAAGAAACTTCGACTCCAACTATGTTCACACTGTAACTCTGCAGTCTAGAATCAGACATATATACAGTCGAAGCAGATACGATGACGGTATCCGTATGAGACGACTTCGAAGGGTATATAACGAGTAAAATAGACAAATGAAGCTACATCGACTTCATCGTTGTGCAAACGAAATCTCTCTTTCCTATCATCTTACATGGACACTATTGAAACAGACAAGTTCGCAATGACCATATGAGACGACTTCTATGTACACATGTAACGCACACAGCTTGCAGAACAAGAAACTTCGACTTCGACTATGTTTACACTGTAACTCTGCAATATAACATTTGACATACATACAGTTGAAGCAGATACGACTGCAGTGACCATATAGGACGACTTTGAAGGATATAAAGCGAGTGAAACAGGCAAACGGGGATATATCGACTTCATCGTTGTGCACACCATATCTCTCTATCCTATCATCTCACATAGACACAATTGCAGCAGACAATTTCACATTGACCATATGAGACGACTCCCAAGCGAGTATAACGCACATAGATTGCAAAACAAGAAACTTCGACTATGTTTACACTGTAAATCTGCAGTCTAGCATCTGACATGCATACAGTTGAAGCAGATACGATGGCAGTGACCGTATGAGACGACTCTGAAGGATATTTAACGAGTACAATAGGTAAATGGGGATACATCGACATCATCGTCGTACACACTATATACCTCTATCCTATCACCTCACATGGACACTATTGAAGCAGGCAAGTTCGCATTGACCATATAAGACGACTTCAGAGCGAGTATAACGCACACAGTTTGCAGAAAAACAAACTTCAACTTCGACTATGTTTACACTGTAACTCTGAAGTCTAGCATCTGACATGCATACAGTCGAAGCAGATACGATTGCAGTGACCGTATAAGACGACTCTGAAGGGTATATAACGAGTACAATAGGCAAATGAAGATACATCGACTCCATCGATGTGCACACTATTTCTCTCTATCCTGTCATCACACTTTGACACTATTGGAGCAGACAAGTTCGCATTGACCATATTAGGCGACTTATAAGCAACTGAAACGCACAAAGTCTGCAGAACAAGAAACTTCGACTTTGACTATGTTTACATTGTAACTCTGCAGTCTGGCATCTGACATGCATACAGTTGAGAAAAATACGATGGCAGTGACCGTATGAGACAATCTTGGAGGGTATATGACGAGTACAATAGGCAAATGAAGAAACATCGACTTAATCGTTGTGCATACTATATCTCTTTTATCCTATCTTCTCACATGGACACTATTGAAGCAAACGAGTCCGCAATGACCATATGAGATGACTCCCAAGCAGGCATAACGCACACAGCTTGCAGAACATGTTTACACTGTGACTCTGCAGTCTAGAATCTGACATGCATACAGTTGAAGCAGATAAGATTGCAGTGACCGTATAAAGACGACTTCGAGAGGTTTATAACGGGTACGATATTCAAATTAACATCGACTTCTTCGTTGTGCACACTCTATCTCTCTATCCTATCATCTTACATGGTCACTATTGAAGCAGACAAGTTCGCAATGACCATATAAGACGACTTCCAAGTGGGTATAACGCACACAACATGCAGAACAAGAAACTTCGACTTCGACTATGTTCACACTGTAACTCTGCAGTCTAGCATCTGACATGCATACAGTTGAAGCAGATACGATGGCAGTGACCGTATAAGACGACTCTGAAGGGTATTTAACGAGTACAATAGGCAAATGGGGATGCATCGACATCATCATCGTACACACTATATACCTCTATCCTATCACCTCACATGGACACTATTGAAGCAGGCAAGTTCGCATTGACCATATGAGACGACTTCAAAGCGAGTATAACGCACACAGTTTGCAGAAAAACAAACTTCAACTTCGACTATGTTTACACTGTAACTCTGAAGTCTAGCATCTGACATGCATACAGTCAAAGCAGACACGATTTCAGTGACCGTATAAGATGACTCTGAAGGGTATATAACGAGTACAATAGGCAAATGGGAATACATCGACTTCATCGTCGTACACCCTATATATCTGTATCCTCTCACCTCACATGGACACTATCGGTGCAAACAAGTTCGCATTGACCATATGAGATGACATCCAAGCGGGTATAACGCACACAGTTTGCAGAACAAGAAACTTCACTTCGACTTTGTTTACTCTAGGGCCTGCATTCCAGCTTCTGACTTGCATTCACTTGGCAGAGATAAGATCGCACCGACCATATAGTATGACTTTGAAGGGTATTCGACGAGAACAACAGGCAGATGAGGATACATCGACTTCATCACTGTGCACACTGTATCTCTTCATTCCATCATCGCACATGGAAAACAGGCAGAAAATGAAACTTTGACTATTTTCACACTGGGACTCTGCTCTCTTGCTCTTCACATGCATACAGTTGGGGCAGATACCATCTCACTGACCATATAAGTTGACTCTGTGTGGTTTAAAACGAGTACAACAGTCAAATGAAGATACTTCGACTTCATCGGTGCGAACTCTATATCTCTCTATTCTATCATCTCACATGGATACTATTGAGGCAGAATAGATCGCAAATACCATATGAGACGACATCGAAGCGATTCTAACGATAACAACATCCAGTATGATAAACTTCGAGTGTGTTTACACTGTAACTCTTCATTCGAATATCTGACTTTCATACAATTGCACTGACCATAAAAGTCGACTTTGAAAGGAATATAACGAGTACAACAGGCGAATGAAGATACAACGACTCCATTGGTGCGCACACTGTATCTCTCTTTTCGATCATTTCACATTGATACTTTCGGAACAGAATAGATCGCAAAGACCATATAAGACGACATCGAAGCAAGTATAACTCACACAACAGGCAGAAAATGAAACTTCGACTATTTCCACACCGGGACTCTGCTTTTTTGCTCTTAACATACAGTTAGGGCTTCGACTTTGACTATGTTCACACTGTAACTCTGCAGTCTAGAATCTGACATGCATACCGTTGAAGCAGATACGATGACGGTATCCGTATGATACGACTTCGAAGGGTATATAATGAGTACAATAGACAAATGAAGATACATCGACTTCATCGTTGTGCACACTATATCTCTCTATCCTGTCATCTCACATGGATACTATTGGAACAGACCTGTTCGCAATGCCCATATGAGACGACTTCCAAGCGGGAATAACGTACACAACTTGCACAACAAGAAACTTCGACTTCGACTATTTTTACACTGTAAATCTGCCATCTAGCATCTTACATGCATACAGTTGGAGCAGATATGATTGCAGTGACCATATGAGACGAGTTTCAAGCAGAAATAACGCACACAGCTTGCAGAACAAGAAACTTCGACTCCGACTATGTTCACACTGTAACTCTGCAGTCTAGAATCAGACATGCATACAGTTGAAGCAGATACGATGACGGTATCCGTATGAGACGACTTCGAAGGGTATATGACGAGTAAAATAGACAAATGAAGCTATATCGACTTCATCGTTGTGCAAACGGAATCTCTCTATCCTATCATCTTACATGGACACTATTGAAACAGACAAGTTCGCAATGACCATATGAGACGACTTCTATGTACACATGTAACGCACACAGCTTGCGGAACAAGAAACTTCGACTTCGACTATGTTGACACTGTAACTCTGCAGTATAACATTTGACATACATACAGTTAAAGCAGATACGACTGCAGTGACCGTATAGGATGACTTTGAAGGATATATAGCGAGTAAAACAGGCAAACGGGGATATATCGACTCCATCGTTGTGCACACCATATCTCTCTATCCTATCATCTCACATAGACACTATTGCAGCAGACAAATTCACATTGACCATATGAGACGACTCCCAAGCGAGTATAACGCACACAGCTTGCAAAACAAGAAACTTCGACTATGTTTACACTGTAACTCTGCAGTCTAGCATCTGACATGCATACAGTTGAAGCAGATACGATGGCAGTGACAGTATAAGACGACTCTGAAGGATATTTAACGAGTACAATAGGTAAATGGGGATACATCGACATCATCGTCGTACACACTTTATATCTCTATCCTATCACCTCACATGGACACTATTGAAGCAGGCAAGTTCGCATTGACCATATAAGACGACTTCAGAGCGAGTATAACGCACACAGTTTGCAGAAAAACAAACTTCAACTTGGACTATGTTTACACTGTAACTCTGAAGTCTAGCATCTGACATGCATACAGTCAATGCCGATACGATAGCAGTGACCGTATGAGACGACTCTGAAGGGTATATAACGAGAACAATAGGCAAATGAAGATACATCGACTCCATCGATGTGCACACTATATCTCTTTCTCCTGTCATCTCACTTTGACACTATTGGAGCAGACAAGTTCGCATTGACCATATAAGACGACTTCCAAGCGACTATAACGCACAAAGTCTGCAGAACAAGAAACTCCGACATTGACTATGTTTACATTGTAACCCTGCAGTCTAGCATCTGACATGCATACAGTTGATGCAGGAACGATTGCAGTGACCGTATAAGACGACTTCGAAGGGTTTATAACGGGTACAATAGGCAAATGAAGATACATCGACTTCATCGTTGTGCACACTATATCTATCTATCCAATCATTTCACATGGACACTGTTGAAGCAGACTAGTTCGCAATAACCATATAAGACGACTTCCAAGCAGGTATAACGCACACATATTGCATTTCAAGAAATCTCGACTTTGACTATGTTTACACTGTAACTCTGCAGTATAACATCTGACATGCATACAGTTGAAGCAGATACGACAACAATGACCATATTGGACGACTTTGAAAGATATATAGCGAGTAAAAGAGGCAAGTGGGGATTCATCGACTTCATCGTTGTGCACACTCTTATATTTCTATCCTATCATCTCACATGGACAATATTGAATTAGACAAGTTCACATGACCATATAGACGACTCCTGAGCTGGTATAAAGCACACAGCTTGCAGGTCAAGAAACTTCGACTTCGACTATGTTTACACAGTAACTCTGCAGCCTAGCATCTGACATGAATACAGTTGAAGCATATACGATGGCATTGACCGTATGAGACGACTACCAAGGGTATATAACGAGTACAATAGGCCAATGGGGATACAACGACTACATCGTCGTACACACTATATATCCTATCATCTCACATGGACACTATTGAAACAGACAAGTTCGCATTGACAATATAAGACGACTTCCAAGCGGTTATAACGCATACAGGTCGCAGAACAAGAAACTTCGACTTCGACTTTGTTTACACTGTAACTCTGCAGTCTAGCATCTGACATGCATACAGTTGGAGCAGAAACGATTGCAATGACCGTATAAAATAACTTTGAAGGGAATATAACGAGTACAATAGGCGAATGAAGATACATCGACTTCACCATTGTGCACACTATATTTCTCTATCATATCATCTCACATAGACACTATTGAAGCAGACCAGTTCGCAATGACCATGACTTTCAGGCAGCACACAGCTTGCAGAACAAGAAACTTTGACGTCGTCCATGTTTACACTGTCACTCTGCAGTCTAGCATATGACATGCATACAGTTGAAGCAGATATGATCGTAGTGACCATATGAGACGACTTTGAAGATTATATTCGAGTACAATAGGCAGATGAAGAAACATCGACTTCATCATGGTGCACACTCTATATCTCTATCCTATCAACTCACATGGATACTATTGAAGCAGTCGAGTTCCTGATGCCCATATGAGACGACATTCAAGCAGGTATAACGCACACAGCTCCCAGAACAAGTAACTTCGAATATGTTAACACTGTAACTCTGCAGTCCAGCATCTGACATGCATACAGATGAAGCATATACGATTGCATTGACCGTATAAGTCGATATAAAATGGTATATAATGAGTACAATAGGCAAATGAAGATACATCGACTTCATCATTGTGCACACTATATCTCTCTATCCAATCATGTTACCTTGCCAATATTGAAGCAGACAAGTTTGAATTGACCATATAAGACGACTTTTAAGCGGGTATAATGCACACAGCATGTAGAACAAGAAACTCCGACTTTGACTATGTTTTCACTGTAACTCTGCAGTCCAGCATCTGACATGCATACAGTTGAAGCAGGTACGATGGCAGTGACCGTATGAGACGTTTTTGAAGGGTATATAACGGGTACAATAGGCAAATGGGAATACATCGACTTCATCGTCGTACACCCTATATATCTGTATCCTCTCACCTTACATGGACACTATCGGTGCAAACAAGTTCGCATTGACCATATGAGACAACATCCAAGCGGGTATAACGCACACAGTTTGCAGAACAAGAAACTTCACTTCGACTATGTTTACTCTAGGGCCTGCATTCCAGCTTCTGACTTGCATACACTTGGGGGAGATAAGATCGCACCGACCATATAGTATGACTCTGAAGGGTATTCGACGAGAACAACAGGCAGATGAGGATACATCGACTTCATCACTGTGCACACTGTGTCTCTTCATTCCATCATTGCACATGGAAAACAGGCAGAAAATGAAACTTTGACTATTTTCACACTGGGACTCTGCTCTCTTGCCCCTTACATGCATGGAGTTGGGGCAGATTCCATCTCACTGGCCATATAAGTTGACTTTGTGTGGTTTAAAACGAGTACAACAGGCAAATGAAGATACTTCGACTTCATCGGTGCGAACTCTGTATCTCCCTATTCTATCATCTCACATGGATACTACTGAAGCAGAATAGATCGCAAATACCATATGAGACGACATCGAAGCAGGTGAAACTTACACAACAGGCAGAAAAAAAAACTCCGACTCAGTTCACACTGATACTCTGCTTTCTAGCAGCATACCATACCTAACTGTATGCATGACATGCATACAGTTAGGGCAGATACCATCTTACTAGTTATATGAGTTGACTCAGTGTGGTATATAACGAGTGCAACAGGCAAATGAAGATTCATCGACTTCATTGGTGCGCACACTGTATCTCTCTTTTCGATCATTTCACATTGATACTTTCGGAACAGAATAAATCGCAAAGACCATAAAAGACGACATCGAAGCAAGTATAACTCACGCAACAGGCAGAAAATAAAACTTCGACTATTTTCACACCGGGACTCTGCTTTCTTGCTTCTAACATACAGTTAGGGCTTCGACTTTGACTATGTTCACACTGTAACTCTGCAGTCTAGAATCTGACATGCATACCGTTGAAACAGATACGATGACGGTATCTGTATGAGACGACTTCGAAGGGTATATAACGAGTACAATAGGCAAATGAAGATACATCGACTTCATCTCTCTATCCTGTCATCTCACATGGATACTATTGGAGCAGACGAGTTCGCAATGCCCATATGAGACGACTTCCAAGCGGGAAAAACGTAAACAACTTGCACAACAAGAAACTTCGACTTCGACCATTTTCACACTGTAACTCTGCCATCTAGCATCTTACATGCATACAGTTGGAGCAGATACGATAGCAGTGACCATATAAGACGAGTTTTGAGCAGAAATAACGCACACAGCTTGCAGAACAAGAAACTTCGACTCCGACTATGTTGACACTGTAACTCTGCAGTCTAGAATCAGACATATATACAGTCGAAGCAGATACGATGACGGTATCCGTATGAGACGACTTCGAAGGGTATATAACGAGTAAAATAGACAAATGAAGCTACATCGACTTCATCGTTGTGCAAACGAAATCTCTCTATCCTATCATCTTACATGGACACTATTGAAACAGACAAGTTCGCAATGACCAATGAGACGACTTCTATGTACACATGTAACGCACACAGCTTGCAGAACAAGAAACTTCGACTTCGACTATGTTTACACTGTAACCCTGCAATATAACATTTGACATTCATACAGTTGAAGCAGATACGACTGCAGTGACCATATAGGACGACTTTGAAGGATATAAAGCGAGTAAAACAGGCAAACGGGGATATATCGACTTCATCGTTGTGCACACCATATCTCTCTATCCTATCATCTCACATAGACACAATTGCAGCAGACAATTTCACATTGACCATATGAGACGACTCCCGAGCGAGTATAACGCACATAGCTTGCAAAACAAGAAACTTCGACTATGTTTACACTGTAAATCTGCAGTCTAGCATCTGACATGCATACAGTTGAAGCAGATACGATGGCAGTGACCGTATAAGACGACTCTGAAGGATATTTAACGAGTACAATAGATAAATGGGGATACATCGACATCATCGTCGTACACACTATATACCTCTATCCTATCACCTCACATGGACACTATTGAAGCAGGCAAGTTCGCATTGACCATATAAGACGACTTCAGAGCGAGTATAACGCACACAGTTTGCAGAAAAACAAACTTCAACTTCGACTATGTTTACACTGTAACTCTGAAGTCTAGCATCTGACATGCATACAGTCAGAGCAGATACGATTGCAGTGACCGTATGAGA
>OU896713.1:31399592-31421397 GCA_918026855.4 Phaedon cochleariae
TGTAATTTATTCAAATATTCAACAGACCATCGCTTCCAAAAGTGCTGCATAATTTTTGAACAATGATGCCAGTGTGATAATCTATTTTCATTTATTTCCATCAAATTTCTCTCAGGTAAACATGTGAGTGGCTCCCCTATCAAAAAGTGGCCAGGAGTAAGACATGTCAAATCTGATGGATCCGTAGATCAACCGTATAAGTTGTTCACATCGAGATACAAAAGTGTTTTGGAAGGTTTTGAGGGATCATAGTTGGGCATGTATTTGTTATGAGCCTCTGAAAATCGACTGCTACAAACCGAAATTCCACCTCTAATCGCCTTTTCTATAAACAATATTATATCAACATTCTTTAAAATTTGTAATTTGCATTTTGTATATTTTAACATAGCATTTCAGGTATATCCTGGCATTGTATAATACCAAGCGGGATCTGAACCATAAGTAATCGATGCAGTTTCCCTAAAATTCTCCATGATATCTGCAAGTAGCAAAATATCAGTTTCCATATACGAGTCACTATAATCTCTTAGAGTTTTCATTTTGAATGCATTCCATACATTTTGTGCATGAATGTAGTCTTCTTCACACAATTCTACATCACTCAATTTGTTATAGAATTTTTCAATGGGTGGCAGTTGAGTATCTTCCAATTTATCTACATTATCTTAATAATCATAGGGGAATACCCCTTTTCTAGACAATAGTTTGAATGTTTCATCATCCAACTCTTTGAATTCTCGCTTCGAATTTTGAAGATTATCCATGCATAAAGTGGATACGAGTTCATCAAGACTCGCACCCATGAATCTGAAAGAATCGATAAATCTAAATTTCATCTCACTATCATTGTCATTGAGAGTGAAAGAAATATAATTTTCTTTGTTCAATGGAAGCACACTCAAAGAGCCTCGTTTGGCCATATCTTCAATAATGAAGTGTGCATCATAATTTGACATATTATGACATATAACTGGTAAAACAAACAATTTCTTAAAAATTAAATTGCAGTTTTGATGCGCAAATCCACGAAACTGACCAGTAAAATGATCATGATCTCTCACGATGACGTCATTCGGTTCAAATATTTTTTCACAAATGTGACAAGTTCTGAAATTTCCGTTTTTATTCGGTTTTTCTATCATGGGTACAATATCTTGTATTTTGTTCTCTACGAACTTCGCAATTCGTTTAATCTCACCTGAGAACCATTTCATGCAATCTTCACCCTCATAACTATTGAAATGAGAAATTGAATCATCATAACAACACTTAAGGTAATAACCTACCGGAAATGCCTTGTGTAGTTGATATTTCGTAGTTGTTTGTGATAATCTTGAATTACACGGTTCTAAAATAGATTCGATATCAACATAGATTACAAAAGGTACTTTCTGCTTGTAAACATAATTCCTGAATTCTACAAAGTCATACTTTGGGAATGATATTCTGCAATCGTTCTTTTTCTCACACAATACATAATGAGTTTTCAATTTTTCCTCACTATAGAAATAATTCAAGCAACGATCACATGAATGAATTTTTTGGGCCTACCACATGGAGAAAGTCCGAACACCGTATCACGAAAATCAACAAAATTAGTACAACGTCATGACTCGAAATAATTCTAAGTTCATTGAAAAAAAAAGTGAAAGACAAGTGTATGTTTTTCGCCTGAAATTCGATAGAAATCAAGACGACTAACAACTGAGTCTCTATACATTGCTACTCAAAATGGCTTCTTCACTAGAAAAAAAAAATTGAAAACGTATCATTTTTCATGAAATTTTTTTAAGTCCCGATATATTCATATTTCCCCAAATATCTCGAGAACGGCACAAAATATCGAAAATCTAAATCGAAAAATACTCCAACACCCCTGTCGACTTTCGCAAGGGCCTACCACTTGGAGAAAGTCCGAACACCGTATCACGAAAAACAAAATTAAGATACACGAGCATACTGTATCTCAGTATCCTATCATTCCACAATGATACTATTGGAGGAAATATGTTGACAAGGACCATATAAAACGACATTCAAGCAGGCATAACGCACATAACAGGCCGAACAAGAAACTTCGACTTCGACTATGTTTACTCGGGGGCCTGCATTCGAGCTTCTGACATGCATACAGTTGTGGCATATAGGATCGCACTGACCATATAGAATGACTTTGAAGGGTATTTAACGAGTACAATAGGCAGATGGGGATACATCGACATCATCGGTGTGCACACTGTATCTCTTCATTCATCTCACATGGAAACTATCAATGCAGAATAGATCGCAAAGACCATATAAGACGACATCGAAGTTATTTTAACGATCACAACATCCAGACATGCGTACAGTCGAGGCAGATAAGATCGCACCGACCATATATGATAACTTTGGAGGGTATTATCAATATGGCGCCTAGTGGTAAAGACGGTGATAAATGCAGGAACAATAATGTGTGTAAAAAGTGTTTTAGAATTGCACAATTGGACTAATTTGTGTGGAATGTAGAACTGTTACTCACAAAAAGTGTGCATCTCAGTTAGATTTTGTGAACATCATCGACGACAAGCAAATTAGTTGCTGTGAATGTGTTGGTGACCAGTCAACGTTAAACGATGACGACTTGGACGTGTCATTCAAGGATGCAGAGGACAGCGCCAACACAGCAAAAATCGAGATCATTCATCTGAAGGAACTGATAAAACAAAAAGATATGTACATTAATAATCAACAATGGACGATTAATCTATTATATGATCAAATAACCCTATTGAAATTAGTAAAAGAAACTAAAAATCATAATACAGAACCACAACTGGCTCCATCGGCCGGTGCAACTTCGAAACACAATAGTCAGGTCGAAAACGTAGTATCTCCGAGTACGCATCAGAAACCTGCAGTGCCGGAAACTTTTGCAGATGCCGTTGTTTCGGCTGGTACAAGTGGAACTTTGAACAAACCTGAAACGCATACCTCCAAGGCCAGGTACCAAGTAGCCCAAACAAATGCAATCCAGGCGAATGATCAACATAAAATCAGACACCAATTCAGCAAGGATGTGGCCAAGCCAAAAATGTTTTCACAAAAGGAAGTTGCTGCCGATATCGGGAAAGTAACTGCACAGCTAAGATGTCAACAGCTGGTATCTGATAATGCAACTACAAATGATGAATTCAAACAGGTTACCTACAAAAAAAGACGTTCCCCAGCAAAACCTGTTGTGGTTGGGAACTTAGTCGATCCCAGGATGAAGCAACCAGAACAAAAAGTGTATTTACATGCATACAAAATGCACCCTGAAACTACATTGGAGGAACTCAGTAACATTTTGAAGCCTGTGTTTCCTGAAGTTCTCTGTGAAGAAATGAACTCTATGTTTCCAGATCTCTATGCCTCCTTCAAGGTCTCTATGAATGCTACCAATTATAAAAAAGCCTTGAACCCTTCAGTGTGGCCTAGTGGTACTTGGGTGAATAAATTTTTTCATCGCAGGAAGCCTCCTCAGTTATTGAATTAGGTCTCAATCTCCCCAGAATGGATAACTTCAAGGAATGTAGTGATTTAATCAACAAGAATGAAGATTTATTATTGATACTGCATGTCAATATTCAGTGCATCTCTAACAAGAAGGATCAATTATCCCTTTATCTTGAGAAACATGATTATTCTGTTATCTGTTTGAGTGAACACTGGCAGGATGAAAATTCATTGAAAACATATGCTTTGAGGAATTATAAATTGGCAAATTATTTTTGCAGGTCTGAACGAAAAAAACATGGTGGTGTCTCTATGTATGTGAGAAATGATGAGAACTGGAGACTCTTGGAACTTGATAGCTATTGTGAAGAATTTCATGCTGAATTTTGCGGAGTGGAGTTGCCCTCTGGTAAAATTGCAATAATCACCTTGTACAGATCCCAAATTTATGGTGAGATTGGTACATTTCTGGAAAAGTTTGACAATCTTTTGATGTTTTTAACGGGTAAATTCAAGAATGTAGTAATACTTGGCGATTTCAATATTAATTTTTCTAGTAGTAGCCATGGACTAACTGAACTATTAAATCTCATAACCACATTTGGCCTCGAACCTGCAATTTTTGAAACTACGAGAATTGATCCAATAACGAAGAGAGGAGCATGCATAGACAACATTATCACTAACTTACCAAATAAAAATTTTGTAAGTGGTGTAACTGAGCCCTGTTTATCTGACCATCGTGCACAATATGTTGGGTTCACTGCCAATCATTGTATGAGCACAAAAAAAATTCTAAGGAGAGAAATAACTTTAAAATCTTTGAACAAACTGAAAAACGCTTTAACTAATGTAAACTGGTGTCTCTTTGATGACGAAAATGCTGATGTTAATTTTTTGTCTGATTATTTACTCAATACGTACAAAAATCTTGTGATCAAGTTTTGCCCTTTGAGAAAAATTCCATCTGAAATTAAACCTCCGATTAACTTCTTCAATAATGAGTTACGTAATATGCGCGATACGTTATCAGGTATAAAAACCATAAGTGACTGCACCAAAAATGATGAGGATGAAAATATCTACATAAAATACGAAAAAAAATATAATGCAGCGATTCAAGCTTCAAAAAAATCAGCATACGACAACTTTATAACAAATTCGTCAAACAAGCCGAAAGCTAGTTGGCAAATTATAAATTTTGAACAAAACAGAGTTGAAAGCAGTATAGCAAATGCTAGCACTCTTACTGCAGACGAATCAAATGTATTCTTCTTAACTGTTGCTGAAGAAGTGTTGAATGATTCAAAACCAACCGAAAGATCGGCTACTGATTTTTTGAAAAAAATTTCAACACCTAAGGAGTCGCTTTTTCTTACATCTGTCCTAGAGAATGAGACAAAGGAAGCCATGATGCAACTCAAAAACTCGAACTGTATGGATTCATACGAACTGAACACGAGAATTATCAAGGAGACTGCAGATATATTAGTTGGGCCACTAACTAAACTGATGAATCTTTGTCTTGCTAAGGGAATCTTTCCGGATTCTATGAAAATAACGAAAGTGTTACCAATATTCAAAAAAGGAGATGTTGATTTGGCTGACAATTATAGACCGATATCGATAATTCCGATAATAGGGAAAATATTTGAAATTGTTTTGAAAAAGCGATTGCTTGGATATCTAAAAACAAATAATTTGATCAACGAAAATCAATATGGATTTAGATCTAAAAGATCAACCGTGCAGGCAGTAGCTTGTGTCGTGAGAGACATAGTCGAGGGCCTTGAAGAAGGCCAACTGACAGCTGCTACGCTATGTGACTTAAGCAAGGCCTTTGATTGTGTGTCCCACAGCATTTTAATGGAAAAACTAAACTTTTATGGTATAAGGGGTGTAGCCCAAAATATGTTCAAATCTCACTTGAGTGGAAGAATCCAGTGTGTAATGCGGAGGGAGAATTCTTCTGATTTCGCGGAAATCAAAAATGGTGTACCACAGGGCTCAGTTTTGGGGCCTCTCTTGTTCATTGTGTATATAAACGATCTACCAATGCATAGAGAATCAAACAGATCTATTCTATTTGCAGATGATGCGACGATATGTAACTCAAACAAGAACAATACTGACTTACAGTCCGAAAATGTGAAAATCTTGAACAATGCCGAAGAATGGTTTATACCGAATAAACTGAAACTAAATTCCAATAAAACGCAACAAATTATTTTCTCGTCTGACCCGAAGGTTAGCAAAGGATCTTCTGTAAATTTATTGGGGATAACCATTGATGACTCACTAAAATGGGGCCCTCACATTGAAAAATTATGCAGAAAATTGTCCTGTCAATTATTCCTGATACGTCAACTCAAGAAGATTTTGAGTAAAGAAGTATTGTTAACGTCTTACTTTTCACTCTTTCATGCCCATCTCAATTATGGAACGTTGCTTTGGGGAAACTCAACTAAATCTGTGGAAGCATTTATTCTACAAAAAAAGGCAATAAGAACCTTGGCTAACCTGCGGTACACAGATCACTGTAAGCCATATTTCAAACTCTTCCGAATAATGCCACTCCCATGCTTATATATTTTCAGCTCTCTACTTGAAATTCACAAAAATCAGAATGCATTCGAGTCACATGCCGACTATCACGACTATAATACAAGAAATGGTAAACTGTTGAAGGCGCCAAAGTTCAAACTTAGGGTGACTTCTGACAATTCTTCAGATTTTCGACTCTTCAACAAACTACCAACAAATTTAAAAAACCTGAACTGTCAGCGATTCAAAAAGGTATTGAAAGAGTATCCACTTTCACACTGTTTCTACTCTGTTGCCGACTACATGGAGGCACCACTAGTTTTTTTCGATAGTCACAATCTTATATCGTGAACAAATTATTTACTGTGTTTTTTATTATGTACATTTTAATATTCGTCGTGACTGTGGGTTATACCATTATACTTTGTGTGTTATCATTATTTACATTTTTATCTGTAGTCTTATACTGTTCGTTTGTCACTATAGTTGAAAATATTTGTTTTTTACCTATCTATCTTCACATGACTTGCTACAAACATTACCTCTATGTATAAGTAGTCAAATATTACGTTATCTATCTATCTATCTATCTATCTATCTATCTATCTATCTATCTATCTATCTATCTATCTATCTATTCAACGAGTACAACAGGCAGATGAGGATACATCGACTTCAACGGTGTGCACACTGTATCTCTTCATTCCATCATCGCACATGTATACTATCGGAGCAGAATAGATCGCAAACACCATATAAGACGACATCAAAGCAAGTAGAACTCACACAACAGGCAGAAAAAAAAACTCCGACTATGTTCACACTGATACTCTGCTTTCTAGCTTCTGACATGCATACAGTTGGGGCAGATACCATCTTACTGACCATATGAGTCGACTCAGTGTGGTATATAACGAGTGCTACAGGCAAATTAAGATTCATAGACTTCATTGGTGTGCACACTGTATCTCTCTATTCGATCATTTCACATTGATACTTTCGGAACAGAATAAATCGCAAAGACCATATAAGACGGCATCGAAGCAAGTATAACTCACACAACAGGCAGAAAATAAAACTTCGACTATTTTCACAGTGAAACTCTGCTTTCTTGCTTCTAACATGCATACAGTTGGGGCAGATACCATCCCACTGACCATATAAGTTGACTCTGATCATATGAGACGACATCGAAGCGGGTATAACGCACACAACAGGCAGAACTAGAAACTTCGAATTCGACTATGTTTACTTTGTAACTTTGCATTCTAGCATCTCAAATGCCCATTCAAGGAGTATATATGACAGCTCATTATATGCGAGTGGAGTTCTATACTTTTTCATATCTACTAAAAACTTCGATTCCAACAATCAAAAGTCGGTAAACCGGCGTGTTCGCCAAAACTTATCAATCTTGATAATAAGTCGGTTATACATCTTATAGGCAGACATTGTCTAGTGTTTCCTGATTCACAATAACGCTTACAACAGGGAGAACAAGAAACTTGGACATCGACTATGTCGCATCGACTTCGCATTCTAGCATCTGACATGCCTACAATAATTGCAGATACGATCGCACTGACCATATAGGTCGACTTCGAAGGACATATAACGAGAACAATAGGCAAGTGGAGATACTTCGACAACATCAGTCTGCACACCGTATCTCTGTATTCTATCATCTCACATGGATACCTCTGGAGCATATGAGTCCGCAACTATTATATAAGACGACATCGAATCGGGTATAACGCACACAACAGGCAGAACAAGAAACTTTGACTTTGACTATGTTAACTCTGTAACTTTGCATTCTAGCATCTGACGATCGCACTGACCATATAAGACGACTTCGAAGGACATATAACGGGAACAATAGGCAAGTGAAGATACTTTGACAACATATCATACCACATTGATACCTTTTGAGCATATCAGTTCTCAACGATCATATGAGACGACATCAAATCGAACACAACAGGCAGAACAAGAAACTTCGACTTCGACTTTGTTTACACTGTGGCTCTGAATTCTAGCATCTGACATGCCTACAGTTAAATTAGATACGTTCGCACTGACCATATAGAAAGACTTTGAAGGACATATAACGAGATTAATAGGCAAGTGAGGAGACTTCGACAACATCAGCCTGCACACTGTATCTCTGTTTTTTATCATCTCACATAGATACCTCTGGAGCATTTCAGTTCACATCGATCATATGAGATGAAATCAAAACGGGTAGAACGCACACAACAGGCAGAACAAGAAACTTTGACTCCGACTATATTCACACTGTAACTTTGCATTCTAGCATCCGATATGCCTACAGTTATAGCAGATACGATCGCACTGACCATATAGGTCGACTTCATATTTCATATAACGAGAACAATTAGTAAGTAAAGATACTTCGACAACATCAGTCTGCACACTGTATCTCTGTATTCTATCATTTCACATAGATACCACTGGAGCATATATGATCACACCGATCATATAAGACGACATCGAAGCGAGTATAACGCTCACAACAGGCAGAACAAGAAACTTCGACTCCGACTTTGTTTACACTGTAACTCCGCATTCTAGCATCTGACATGCCTGGAGCTTCGAAGGACATATCACGAGAACATTAGGCAAGTGAGGATACTTCGACAACATTAGTCTGCACACTGTTTCTCTGTATTTTATCATCTCACATGGATACCTTTGGAGGACGAATCGTTGAACAAAATGTTCAAGCCCATATCCAAACCATTAGAAGAAATTGTGAAAACGTCAAAGGCCAATCGTGAATTACTGGCAAGAGCCCAGTTCAGCACCAGTATAAAGAAAGAAGAGCCACCTGAACTGAAAAAAGAAGAAGAAAAGCCTCAGCAAACGCAGTTCATTCCAATGAAAAAGTTTCTCATTCTGGATGTTGTTATCGTTAGAATCGCTTCGATGTCGTCTCATATGGTATTTGCGATCTATTCTGCTTCAATAGTATCCATGTGAGATGATAGAATAGAGAGATACAGAGTTCGCACCGATGAAGTCGAAGTATCTTCATTTGCCTGTTGTACTCGTTATATACCACACAGAGTCAACTTATATGGTCAGTGAGATGGTATCTGCCCCAACTGTATGCATGTTAGGAGCAAGAGAGCAGAGTCCCAGTGTGAAAATAGTCGAAGTTTCATTTTCTGCCTGTTTTCCATGTGCGATGATGGAATGAAGACATACAGTGTGCACAGTGATGAAGTCGATGTATCCTCATCTGCCTGTTGTTCTCGTCGAATACCCTTCAAAGTCATACTATATGGTCGGTGCGATCTTATCTCCCCTAAGTGTATGCAAGTCAGAAGCTGGAATGCAGGCCCCAGAGTAAACATAGTCGAAGTGAAGTTTCTTGTTCTGCAAACTGTGTGCGTTATACTCGCTTGGATGTCGTCTCATATGGTCAATGCGAACTTGTTTGCACCGATAGTGTCCATGTGAGGTGAGAGGATACAGATATATAGGGTGTACGACGATGAAGTCGATGTATTCCCATTTGCCTATTGTACTCGTTATATACCCTTCAAAGTCGTCTCATACGGTCACTGCTTCAATAGTGACCATGTAAGATGATAGGATAGAGAGATAAAGTGTGCACAACGAAGAAGTCGATGTAACTTCATTTGCATATCGTACCCGTTATAAACCTCTCGAAGTCGTCTTATACGATCACTGCCATCGTATCTGCTTCAACTGTTTGCATGTCAGATGCTGGACTGCAGAGTTACAGTGAAAACATAGTCAAAGTCGGAGTTTCTTGTTCTACAAGCTGTGTGCGTTATACCCGCTCAAAAGTCGTCTTATATGGTCAATGCAAACTTGTCTGCTCCAATATTGGCAATGTAACATGATTGGATAGAGAGATATAGTGTGCACAATGATGAAGTCGATGTATCTTCATTTGCCTATTGTACTCATTATATACCATTTTATGTCGACTTATACGGTCAATGCAATCGTACATGCTTCATCTGTATGCATGTCAGATGCTAGACTGCAGAGTTACAGTGTGAACATAATCGAAGTTACTTGTTCTGCGAGCTGTGTGTGTTATACCTGCTTGAATGTCGTCTCATATGGGCATCGGGAACTCGACTGCTTCAATAGTATCCATGTGAGTTGATATGATAGAGATATAGAGTGTGCACCCTGATGGAGTCGATGTTTCTTCATCTGCCTATTGTACTCGCAATATTCCCTTCAAAGTCGTCTTATATGGTCAGTACGATCATATCTGCTTCAACTGTATGCATGTCAGATGCTAGACTGCAGAGTGACAGTGTAAACATGGACGACGTCAAAGTTTCTTGTTCTGCAAGCTGTGTGCGTTATACCTGCCTGGAAGTCGTCTCGTATGGTCATTGCGAACTTGTCTGCTTCAATAGTGTCCATGTGAGATGATATGATAAAGAAATATAGTGTGCACAACGGTGAAGTCGATGTATCTTCATTTGCCTATTGTACTCGTTATATTCCTTGCAAAATCATTTTATACGGTCATTGCAATCGTTTCTGCTTCAACTGTATGCATGTCAGATGCTAGACTGCAGAGTTACAGTGTAAACAAAGGCGAAGTCGAAGTTTCTTGTTCTGCGACCTGTATGCGTTATAACCGCTTGAAAGTCGTCTTATATTGTCAATGCGAACTTGTCTGTTTCGATAGTGTCCATGTGAGATGATAGGATAGAGATATATAGTGTGTACGACGATGAAGTCGTTGTATCCCCATTTGCCTATTGTACTCGTTATATACCCTTAGTAGTCGTCTCATACGGTCACTGTTATCGTATATGCTTCAACTGTATGCATGTCAGATGCTAGACTGCAGAGTTACTGTGTAAACATAGTCGAAGTCGAAGTTTCTTGACCTGCAAGCTGTGTGCTTTATACCAGCTCAGGAGTCGTCTTATATGGTCATGTGAACTTGTCTGCTTCAATATTGTCCATGTGAGATGATAGGATAGAAATATAATAGTGTGCACAACGATGAAGTCGATATATCCCCATTGGCCTGTTTTACTCGCTATATATGCTTCAAAGTCGTCTAATATGGTCACTGATGTCGTATCTGCTTCAACTGTATGCATGTCAGATGTTATACTGCAGAGTTACAGTGTAATTATAGTCAAAGTCGAGATTTCTTGTTCTGCAAGATGTGTGCATTATACCTGCTCGAAAGTCGTCTTATATGGTCATTGCGAACTAGTCTGCTTCAACAGTGTCCATGTGAAATGATTGGATAGATAGATATAGTGTGCACAAGTCGATGTATCTTCATTTGCCTATTTTACTCGTTATAAACCCTTCGAAGTCGTCTTATACGGTCACTGCAATCGTTCCTGCATCAACTGTATGCATTTCAGATGCTAGACTGCAGAGTTACAGCGTGAAAATAGTCGAAGTTGAAGTTTCTTGTTCTGCAAGTTGTGTGCGTTATACTCGCATTGGAGTCGTCTCATATGGGCATTTTGAACTAGTCTGCTTCTATAGTGACCATGTTAGATGATATGATGAAGAGATATATTGTGCACGACGATTAAGTCGATGTATCTTCATTTGCCTGTTGTACCCGTTATAAACCATTCGAAGTCGTCTTATGGGATCACTGCGATCGTCGCTGCATCAACTGTATGATGTCAGAGTTACAGTGTGAACATTATTCCATGTAAGTATCCCATCCTATTCAAAATAATATCTCGGCTATCATTCGGAATATTCCCGAACTTCATCAATATAGAATAATCACAAGGCAACATTCTCTTCGAACCGATATAAAAATTCCCTATGCTTATTATAAATGACAATCGAATCCAAACAGTATATGACACAAAGTTCTATCACGAACGCTGCTTCACAGAAACTGGGATTCTTATTCCAGACAAGAAACTTCTCTACAAAATACAGATACGACCTGTTTTAGAATACTGTTCCTCATATGGGTTCAGCACTCACACATAGAGACAAGCCATACCAGAGAGACAAGCCATGCGCCTGGTGAGCGATGCCACACTCACTAATTCTTAGAAAACATCTAAACATCATAAATTACTTAACGACCTCTCACGTTTCTACAAATACTTCCACGGGAAATGTTAATTCATCAACAACATTTAAACATCACAGGAAATTCGGTGCCTCTTCACTTTTCCACAGATACTCCCACGGGGAATGACTTTCAGGTATATCTGCTATCATTCCATCACTAGCAATACCAGTCAGATGAACACGGTAAGCCCAGACAACACATTCTTTCGTCGTTAACCATAAAATATGTTGGGCAACTTTTTACCAAAACTCATAAAACGACTAATTTCATCATAATATGAAGTGTTTCCAAGATCTTCAAAGGTGGAATCTCAACCAATTTCATTGATATAAGGTGATCACAAGGCACCATTTATTGTCACCCGAAATGAAGATACTATATGAAGATCCTGAACAAGAATCGGAATCAAACAGTATACGATACCCAGATCCATCACGAAAGTTTCTACACAAGAAATAGGATTTTTAGTTCACGCGAACAGCTACTATACAAGATACAGATATGACATGTTTAAGAGTACTGTTTCCACATATGGGGTTCAACATCCACACATACTCTGATGATCCTAGATTTCATTCAGAGATACAGCCTATTCGCCTGATTGGTTTTTCCACACTCACTGATTCTCAAACAACATTGTAACATCACGAAAATGTCACCGACCTTTCACGTTTCTACAGATACATGAAATAATTTTCAGAGATTCCTACTATCATGGCAGTGTGGCGGTGTGAATGGCAGAGTGGCGGTGTAAATGGCAGTGTGACTGGGTAAATGGCGGTGTAGCAGGGTAAATGGCGGTGTAAATGGCGATGTGTCAGGGTGAATGGCGGTGTGGCGGTGCGAATGTCCGCGTGGCTGGGTAAATGATGGTGTGGCGGGGGTGATATGCGGTATGAATGGCAGTGTGGCGGGGGTGAATGGCGGTGTGAATGACAGTGTGGCTGGATGAATGGCGGTGTGGCAAGGTGTATTGAGGTAGAACATCAGTCGCTGTCCTAACTTCATATGGCTTACATCATAGTGAGAAGGAAAAATATTACGTCTTGAGATGTTTGGTTGTCAGCATTGCAGCAAGAAATTCAAGGAGGCCTATGGTCTGAAGCGACATTTGTATAGTCATAATGAAAAAGTTTTCAACTGTCATTATTGCATGGAAAAATTCACAAGATTGGATAGTATGAGGAAACATTTGGCGAGAAAGCACAAAAGGAACGAGCCGGTTAATCAACAAAACGAATCGATCACCACTGAGATCGGTCAACGATACTATCACGGATAGCCCTTGTTAGAATAAAATCGAAGATAGAGATCAGAAAATTATGGACCTATCTGAAATCGTAAGGAATAAATATTTGGCGCTTGAATAACTGACTGACATTGAAGCACCTATGGAGCGTTCAAATACAGCATGTCTGAAGATGATCAAGCCAAGTGAGGATTCGCGTCCTGTCAAGCATTCGTCTCACATTCAGAATATCCATAAAAGTACACAGTATTCACCAAGAGATGACAGCAACTTCGACATTCTGAGAAAAGGTGGAATAATAGGAGGAGAAAGCTCCAGGAAAGAAGATGAAGCGGAGCGAGTCTGATAATCTCAAACGGGCCACCAAAAATGAATAGATCTGACAGTAATGTAACGCGGACCTGTAGTTGATGTACATGCGGAAGGTAGCGATAGTGATTGAGTATTTGATACTACTTTAGAATCTTTACTAATATTCTTCATTTGATAGAGGTCAATATAGGAACCTGAACAGAACGCAATTGATCTACATGTCCACGCCAAATTCTACCATCATCAAGAGTAATCAGATAGTGCGATGTACCGATCCTTCCCTTGATTTTACCTTATAGCCATCTCGAGTTTTCAGAATAGTTTTTAACACCAACACGTTCACCGATTTGAAATTCTCTCTTCACCTCACGCATCTCATACTGATCAAACTCATTCATTGGCTTCAACAAATCAATCCTTGATCTTATTTCTCTTCCAAACATCAGTTCCGAAGGACTTATTCCTGTGCTGGAATGCGGTGTTCTCTATATTGCAAGAGAAATTTGCATAGTGCTATTTGCCGATCAGTACCTTTCAATGCCCTGAGTGATTGTTTCAAAGTTTGAACACAACGTTCTGCAGCCCATTCGTTGCCGGATGGTGGGGCGCAGTCGATTCATGTAGTATCCCATTAGTTTCGAGGAACATTTTGAATTCGTATGAAGTAAATGAGGATCCATTATCAGTTACACAAACCTTTGAAATTCCGAAAGTACAGAATATTCTTCTTATTACTGATGAAGTGATACTTGTAGTAATATTTTTGACAATATGAATTTTTGGCCATTCAGTAGAAGCGTCTTCTAGAATGAAATGAAAATCTCCCATGAAAGGTCCAGCGAAATCTAAATGAAAACGTTCAAATGGCTCACTTGCTGTCATCCAAGGATGACCCGTAATGTTTGCAGGATCATTTTTATTCTTGTTACATTTATAACAACTCTTACAAATACTTTCAATTTCACTTGTGATATTTTGCCACCAGCAGTAACTCCTAGCTAATGCTTTCATTTTGACTATGCCAAAATGTGCAGTATGTAATCCTTCCAAAACACGTTTTCGTAATGATGATGGTATCACAGCCGTTTGTCTTCTGAAAATACATCCGTTTTGTAATAAGAACTGAATTTGATCCAAATTGAATCTATCATGCTTATTCACCACATGACCAGATATAAATCCCTTCGATAGCCGTTTGAGTTCATTATTTTTCTGAGTCTCTTCTGATAACTCATCCAAAATCACACGTAGAGTTTCGATTTGACTGATTTCGAAACAATCTACTTCATCATATTGATTCAAATTTTCAGATTTGATTGGTGATCTTGATAGTGCATCCGCATTAGCATTAGTCTCAGGTGTTTTGTACTCAATGTCATAATTGAAGGTTTGCAGAAATAGTGCATAATGTTGCATGCGTGATGTTGATAACAAAGGCAAATTTTTGTTAGGAGAGGAAATTTTTAATAATGGCTTACAATCGGTGTTTAATGTGAATCATCTACCAAATAGGTATATGTAGAATTTGTTGATTCCAAAAATAATACTATATGCTTCTTTATCTTTTTGAAAATATTCTTGTTGAGTTTGAGACAATTTTTTGGAAGCAAACTGAAGTGGACGTTCAATGTTATCTGGAAATACATGAGATAACACAGCTCCTACGGCGAAAGGGCTCGCATCTGTTGCCAAGATCAGCGGTAATTTAGGATCAAAGTGTGCCAAAATATTATCTGACTAAATGTCTTTCTTTATACAGGTGACTGCTTTGGTACAATAATCATTCCATACAAATTCAACGTCATTTTTGAGAAGATTGTTCAAAGGAAACACAATATCACTCAAATTCCGTAAGAAACGTCCATAATAATAAACTAAACCATTCTTAGGGCTCTGACATCACTCCCATTTTTGGGTTTAGGGGCATTTTGTACAGCATCGATTTTTGATTTAGATTCATGGATACCCTTTTTATCTATAACATAGCCGCAATATTCGATTGATTTGAGCATGAACTGACATCAATTTGAATTCACTCTCATATTGAACTTAGATAATTTGGCCAATACCAAATCTAATCTGACTATATGAATTTCATTACATGGGGTCGTGATTTTGATATCATTCAAGAAAACAGTCACTCCTTCCATGTCTCTTGGAATATTCTCAATTTCTCGCTGCCATATCGCAGGCGCACTAGAAATTCCGTATAATAAGCGTGAACATTCATACAAACCTTTATGCGTGTTTATGGTCAAATATTCTCTATCTTCCGGTTTAACTTCTATTTGAAAATAAGCTTGAGTGAGATCTCATTTCGTAAACTTCTCTCCACCAGCCATAGATGCAAATAAAATATCAAGTGTAGGAAGCGGATCCTCATCAACCAATAACTGTTTGTTGAGCGTTACTTTGAATTCTCCGCATATTCTGATTCTACCATTAGATTTCAAAATAGGAACTATTGGAGTTGCCCAATCTGAATAATCCACTTTTCTCAAAACGTCTTCTTTAACAAGTGAGTCTAATGCTTTTTTAATTTTTGGAAGTAAAGCAAAAGGAACTGATCTCGCTTTGAGAAAAATCGGCGTTGCATTGTCACGCAAATTCAATTTATCTTGAATACCGGTAATCTATCCAAATATTGTAGGATTTTTTGCGAGTACACCCTGTACATCATTCTCAGTGACTGACAACTGTGACACCTCTGTCAACTCAATCTGTAGTTGTCTAATCCATTCCCTTCCTAACAATGGAAATTTATTCATATCTACAATATATAAATTTCAATTCATGAACAACCCCCTTGTAATTAACCAGCACAGTATCGAATCCTTCAGTTTTTATCAAATTTTTGCCATATGAAATTAGTTTCAAGTTAGTTTTTTGTAATGTTAAGTTTGGAATAAAAGATAGATATTGATTCTTACTCATCAAACTCACTGCTGCACCACTATCGATCTCAAATTCAACCATTCTTCCAATGATTTCAATACTAGCAGTGAACTCATCTCTGAAATTTGCTTGCTTTGTCTCGACTACGAGTATCTCTCCAATCTGGTTAGTCGTGCTAGTACAAGAATTAGCTTCTTTTCTACACATGCTCCTCAGATGCCCTCTCGAATTACAAAATTCACAAATTGCATTCATTTTATCACACCTATTTGCTAAATGTGATTCAGATCCGCATCTGAAACATATCAAATTATATTTGTTAGTATAGTTTGAAGACCTATTAGATTTGATGGAAGGTCTAGTAAAATTATCCAGTTTGTGAGATCTGCTACTGCTTGGACTGGAAATCTCGACCTAATGAACCTCAGAAGAAACATGTATATGTAAACTGGCAGCTCCTTCATTTGTAGTAACTTATCTTGGATGTTTTCAGCTAGTGAACCACAGACTAACTTATTCCGTATGGTTTCCTTCAGATAATCTCCAAATTTGCAATAGACAGCTAGTTTCTGTAATGCCGTGACATATTCTTGACATGTTTCTCCGTCACGTTGATTTCTTTGATGAAATCGAAAAATCTCAGTAATTTCCAGAGTTTGTCGGTGATGATATTGTAGCATACAATCCACTAATTCCTGGAAAGTCATCCGGTGGCGGTCTTCTGGTGATAACTTATCACAAATGATGTCATAAGGATCAGGACCAATGTAATGAAGTGAATAAGCAACTTTCATATCATTTCCCACCTTGAACACGTTGAAAGCACTTTCGAGTCGTTTCACCCAACGATCGAATCTAATTCTTCCCACATCGGAAGTTTCAATCGAAAAAACAGTTTGGATAGTTGTAGTAGTTTCTGCTATATTTTTCTTGTATCCTCTTCCTGATGGTGTTATTCCGTGTCGATTCGGTTATCCTCATCGCCAATTTGTTAGGTACATATAATTGCAAAATGATTTGATCGGAAACAAGTAGTTTTATTTCTCAATTGCAGAAATTCATAACAAGAGAATAATAATTGTTGATTAACAACCAGATAGATTAAGTGAGTAAGTGAAGTAGATGTGAAGATATGACAGTATCCATGTGAGATGATATAATAAAGAGATACAGTGTGCACACCGATGAAGTCGATGTATCCTTACCAGCCTGTTGTTTTCGTAAAATACCCTTCGAAGTCATTCTATATGGTCGATGCGATCTCATTTGCCCCAAGTGTATGCATGTCAGAAGCTACAATGCAGGCCCCAGAGTAAACATAGTCGAAGTCGAAGTTTCTTGTTCGGCCTGTTATGTGCGTTATACCGTCTTTGTCAACATATTTGCATCAATAGTATCATTGTGGGATGATAGAATACTGAGAGACAGTGTGCTCACCAATGATGTCGTTGTATCTCCAATCGCCTGTTGTACTCGTTATATACCTCTCAAAGTCGTATTTTATGGTCAGTGAAATAGTATGCGAGTCAGATACTAGAATGTAGAGTAACAGCGTGAACATACTCGGAGTTTCTTATCCCGGATGTTGTGATCGTCAAAATCGCTACGATGTCGTCTATATGGTCATTGTGATTTATTCTGCTTCAATAGTATTCATGTGAGATTATAGAATAGAGAGATACAGTGTGCACACTGATTGAATCGATGTATCCTCATTTGCCTATTGTACTCGTTGAATACCCTTCAAAGTTATCATATATGGTCGGTGCGATCTTATCTGCCCCAACTGTACGCATGTCAGGAGCTAGAATGCAGGTCCCAGTGTAAACATTGTCGAAGTTGTAGTTTCTTGTTCGGCCTGTAATGTGCGTTGAACCGCTTGAAAGTCGTCTAATATGGTCTTTGTCAACTCATCCGCTTCAATAGTATCATTGTGGGATGATAGAATACAGTGATACAATGTGCTCACCAATGAAGTCGTTGTATCTTCATTCGCCTGTTGTACTCGTTATATACCTTTCAAAGTCGTCTCTTATGGTCAGTGCAATAGTATGCAAGTCAGATACTAGAATGTAGAGTGAACAGTGGATGTTGTGGTCGTTGAAATCGCTTCGATGTCGTCTCATATGGTCTTTGAGATCTATTCTGCCTCGATAGTATCCATGTGAGATGATGGAATGAAGAGATACAGTGTGCACACCGATGATGTCGATGTATCCTCATCTGCCTTCTGTACTCGTTAAATACCCTTCGAAGTCATTCTATATGGTCGGTGCGATCTAATCTGCACCAACTGTTTGCATGTCAGAAGCTAGAATGCAGAGTTCCAGTGTAAACATAGTCGAAGTCGAAGTATTATTTTCTGTCTGTTGTGTGCGTTATACCTGCTTCTATGTCATATGGTCTAAGCAATCTATTCTACTCCGAATGTATCCATGTGAGATCATAAAATGGAGGAATTCAATGTGAACATCGATGAAGTTGATGTAGCCCCATTTCATTTCATACGGGTCTCGATCGTCCGATGGAGTAGACGTGTCTTTGAGCTGTGCTGTATGAAGTATAAAAATCAGTGAACTACGTACAAATCATATGTGTTAATTGATCTGTCAGTGTATACCAAACCGGAATCAATAATATATTTGGAAAACCATCAGTGCTACTTGAAAATTTCGATTTCAACATGACTCGCAACACTAAGAAAGTAGACGAAGAGTTACAATCCATTGTGAAAACATTGGTTACCAAACTTCGTACCTCCGAAGATTTTCTGAAAGAATTCACAACTTCTATGACTGAAACAATAAGTAGAAATTTTGAAGAAGGAATCAATCAGTTGAAAAAGGGAAATCAGAGCATGAATGAATAATTGGCATCACAAGAGGGACAAATAAAAATATTATCGAAAAGGAACTTTTTCACAACATATCGGGAAGGAGACTGTTCTGATATATGACATCCGAGAATCGAACCAGTAAAACTGTGAGAACTTGATTTTCGATATACTTTCCGATAAAATGGAACTACATATAGATAAGTCCTCTTTCGGAAACTGCTACAGAATTGGAAGAGCAAATGCCGCTAAATATCGACCAATAATCGAAAAATTCACTTCCGTTTACTCCGAAAATATGGTTTATGGCAATGAAAAGTGGCTTAAGAATACTCGCATAGTTATAAGGGAAGATCTAACCATGAAACAGCAAAAAATTATGATGGCCGCCTTAGTGGAAGTCGGAAAAAGCGGTAGTGTCTGGAGTAACCATGGAAACATCTCTATCAAATATGAAAACGAACATGATATCGAGAAAATTCCTGATATCAGCAAATTATTAAAAATCATGTTCAATCTCGATTCACTGTTCAAGTAACGGTTATTCGTCTTTTTCTATAATATATTCATTAAATCAATTGTATATCTATGGTAGACATCATGCTCAATCATAACAAGTACCTATCACTGAATGTTTTCAGAAATAGTAATATCCACCTATTATGAGTTTTCGTAGGATATGAATTCATATTCCGCCTGTGTTCAGCACAGCTACAAAGCATACCCTTTTTATTACTTTGCATTAGAAAAACCTTTTTTTTTTTTTTCATTTCTTTTTGTGTTTTTTTTTTCACTGATAAGATTTCACTGAGGTCGGAGCAAAACTAATTTCTTTCTCCTCACTATGAATCATCTCATTGTAGGCTGTTTGAATGCAAGATCAATGTTGCCAAATCTATTGAAAATTATTATGGAAAATGATTTTGATAATTTTTTTAATTGTGAAACTTGGCTAACTCCTGAAACTGGAAATGAAGTTCTTGTAATGGATGGTTTTGAATTATATAGATCAGATAGAGATACGAGAGGAGGTGGTTTATGTGCATATGTACGAAATAATTTGAAAATTGTAAAAACTAGCTATGACTCGAAAGTCATAGAACAACTATGGATGATGACCTGTCAATTATTGGCAAAATCAAATATATCTTGAATTATTCACCTATAGGGAACAATTTTGAAGATTTTTGCGTCACCAAAGATGACAAGCCCAGATATTCAATTCATAATCCATGTGTTCGTGAGAATTTCAGGTATTGTTCAGTGTAGAATTGTGCTCCAGTGGGTTCTTTGGGAAACTTGATGATGCATAATGGATTGACGCTTCGAACTGAAGAATGTTTTCAACATAGAAACTCTTTGATTTGGGTTCAACTGTTTGAGCAAGCCTTTAGACCACTATTCTGAAGGCCTTCAGACCACTGTTCCGAAGGCAGACGTTGCTCTTGACATGTTTGTTTGTTTCACATAGGTACATATAATGTAAATTATAAATAACAAGATCACGAAATATTTCAAATTTGGACAATGCACATATCGCAGAAATACCTGAATGATCTATGTTGAACCTCGAATGTCATGTGACAAGCAATATTTCCACACTCGAATCATATAAAGGAACCATGCCTCATGAGTAGCCCTGAGATAGAGATAAACATGAGGAAATTACTCATAACCTAAGAACGCCGCAACTGATTTTGATTTTCATTTCATCGATGAAGGGGCGAATGTGTCTGAATAAATCTGTGATGAGAAATACAGGGTGTTCTATTTGAAGAATTCTAATGAACGTCGTTTGAATCTTACATTATTCAAAATGTAAATTTTAGCACCCTATGGATCATTTCGCAAAATTAATGGATTGGTGTACGTGAGACCTTGCTATTACTGCTTGCTAAAATATTTTCAAAATTTGGATTGATGAAAATACCATGCTCAATTTTACATGACTCTTCAATAGTGGAAAAAATGGGTCTATCAATAATAACTTTGCAACGCTGCATCCAAATCCACAGCGATGTGGGGGTAAACTCCAGCGAAATTAATTCCGAATGAAAAATACTGGGTGTTTCATTTGAAAAAACTCGTCTTCAAGTCGTCACGCTTCTATGAAACACCAAGTAATGTTGAAAATATTCTTGAAATGAGCAACTTCAGTAACTGAAAAAGTTTTTTCTCCAAAGTCTTTCTCTATAGGTTATGGTTTTCGAGATATCGAAGAATTATGCACTAAATGGACACACTGTATACCCTACAGAGTCAACTTATATGATCAGTAAGATGGTATCTGCCTCAACTGTATGCATGTCCGGAGCTGGAAAGCAAATTCCCAGTGTGAACATAAACGGATATCTACTTATAACGCACACAACAGACAGAAAATAAAACTTCGACTCCGTTT
>OU896713.1:31421897-31457694 GCA_918026855.4 Phaedon cochleariae
AAAAAACAGCAATTCACTTTCTTCAATTATATGAAATACGAACAAGTTATTGGACAAATATTCGGATATTTGATGTCATATTTTCGTTTTTTAGATTGAAATCAGTCATTTTGATTTTTTTCGGAAATTTTTTCCAAAAATTGGAAATTTTCATTTCACAACCATTTTCAGATGCCAATTATTTATAGAAAAAAGCGGAAAATCTCGCGAATATCTCACTTTATAGAGGAACAGGCGGAGTTGAATCGATTGCGACCTCGACCAGGTCGCTAGGACCCATAGTTTTTGAGATATTCCTGATCAAAGTACGCTAAAAAACAGCAATTCACTTTCTTTAATTATATGAAATACCAACAAGTTATTGTGAATATATTCGAATATTTGATGTCATATTCTCGTTTTTCAGATTGTAATCAGTCATTTCGAATTTTTCAGAATTTTCATTCAAAAATTGGAAATTATCATTTTTCAACCATTTTCAGATGCCAATAATTCATAGGAAGAAGCCGAAAATCTCGCGAATATCTCATTTCATAGTGAAACAGGCCGAGCTGAATCGATTGCGACCTCGACCAGGTCGCTAGGACCCATAGATTTTGAGATATTCCTGATCAAAGTACGCTGAAAAACAGCAATTCACTTTCTTCAATTATATGAAATACCAAGTTATTGTGAACATATTCGAATATTTGATGTCATATTCTCGTTTTTCAGATTGTAATCAGTCATTTCGAATTTTTCAGAATTTTCATTCAAAAATTGGAAATTTTCATTTTTAACCATTTTCAGATGCCAATAATTCATAGAAAAAAGCGGAAAATCTCGCGAATATCTCATTCCATAGTGGAACAGGCCGAGCTGAATCGATTGCGACCTCGACCAGGTCGCTAGGACCCATAGATTTTGAGATATTCCTGATCAAAGTACGCTAAAAAACAGCAATTCACTTTCTTTAATTATATGAAATACGAACAAGTTATTGTGAAAATATTCGAATATTCGATGTCATATTTTTGATTTTCAAATTGAAATCAGTCATTTTGGATTTTCTCGAAATTTTTTTCCAAAAATTGGAAATTTTCATTTTTCAACCATTTTTAGATGCCAATAATTCATAGAAAAAAGCGGTAAATCTCGCGAATATCTCATTTTATAGTGAAACAGGCCGAGTTGAATCGATTGCGACCTCGACCAGGTCGCTACAACACATAGTTTTGGAGATATTTCTGCTCAAATTATGCTAAAAAACAGCAATTCACTTTCTTTCATTATTTGAAATACCAACAAGTTATTGTGGAAATATTTGAATATTTGATGTCATTTTTCTGTTTTCCAGATTGAAATCAGTCATTTCGAATTTTTTCAGAATTTTTATTCAAACATTGGAAATTTTCATTTTTCAACCATTTTCAGATGCCAATAATTCATAGGAAAAAGCCGAAAATCTCGCGAATATCCCATTTAATAGTAAAACAGGCCGAGCTGAATCGATTGCGACCTCGACCAGGTCGCTAGAACTCATAGTTTTCGAGATATTCCTGATCAAAGTACGCTAAAAAACAGCAATTCACTTTCTTCAATTATATGAAATACGAACAAGTTATTGTGAGAATATTCGAATATTTGAAGTCATTTTTTTGTTTTTCAGATAGAAATCAGTCATTTCGAATTTTTTCGGAAATTTTTTCCAAAAGTTGAAAATTTTCATTTTTTAAACGTTTTCAGATGCCAATAATTCATAAAAAAAAGCGGAAAATCTCGCGAATATATCATTTCATGGTGGAACAGACCGAGCTGAATCGATTGCGACCTAGACCAGGTCGCTAGGACCCATAGTTTTTGAGATATTCCTGATCAAAATACGCTAAAAAACAGCAATTCACTTTCTTTAATTATATGAAATACGAACAAGTTATTGGACAAATATTCGGATATTCGATGTCATATTTTCGTTTCTTAGATTGAAATCAGTCATTTTGATTTTTTTCGGAAATTTTTTCCAAAAATTGGAAATTTTCATTTTACAACCATTTTCAGATGCCAATTATTCATAGAAAAAAGCGGAAAATCTCACGAATATCTCATTTTATAGTGAAACAGGCGGAGTTGAATCGATTGCGACCTCGACCAGGTCGCTAGGGCCATAGTTTTTGAGATATTCCTGATCAAAGTACGCTAAAAAACAGCAATTCACTTTCTTTAATTATATGAAATACCAACAAGTTATCGTGGATATATTCGCATATTTGATGTCATATTCTCGTTTTTCAGATTGTAATCAGTCATTTCGAATTTTTCAGAATTTTCATTCAAAAATTGGAAATTTTCATTTTTTAACCATTTTCAGATGCCAATAATTCATAGAAAAAAGTGGAAAATCTTGCGAATATCTCATTTCATAGTGAAACAGGCCGAGCTGAATCGATTGCGACCTCGACCAGGTCGCTAGGACACATAGATTTTGAGATATTCCCGATCAAAGTACGCTAAAAAACAGCAATTCACTTTCTTTAATTATATGAAATACGAACAAGTCATTGTGGAAATATTCGAATATTCGATGGCATATTTTTGTTTTTCAGATTGGAATCAGTCATTTTGAATTTTCTCGGAAATTTTTTCCAAAAATTGGAAATTTTCATTTTTTAACCATTTTCAGATGCCAATAATTCATAGAAAGAAGCGGAAAATCTCGCGATTATCTCATTTTACAGTGGAACAGGCCGAGTTGAATCGATTGCGACCTCGACGAGGTCGCTAGAACACATAGTTTTCGAGATATTTCTGGTCAAAGTACGCTAAAAAACAGCAATTCCCTTTCTTTAATTATATGAAATTCGAACAAGTTATTGGACAAATATTCGAATATTTGATGTCATATTTTTGTTATTCAGATTGAAATCAGTCATTTTGATTTTTTTCGGAAATTTTTTCCAAAAATTGGAAATTTTCATTTTTTAACCATTCTCAGATGCTAATAATACATAGAAAATGGCGGGAAATCTCGCAAATATCTCACTTCATAGTGAAACAGGCCGAGCTGAATCGATTGCGACCTCGACCAGGTCGCTACAACACATAGTTTTGGAGATATTTCTGCTCAAAGTATGCTAAAAAACAGCAATTCACTTTCTTTCATTATATGAAATACCAACAAGTTATTGTGAAAATATTCGAATATTTGATGTCATATTTTTGTTTTTCAGATTGAAATCAGTCATTTCGAATTTTTTCAGAATTTTTATTCAAAAATTGGAAATTTTCATTTTTCAACCATTTTCAGATGCCAATAATTCATAGAAAAAAGCGGAAAATCTCGCCAATATCTCATTTCATAGTGGAACAGGCCGAGCTGAATCGATTGCGACCTCGACCAGGTCGCTAGGACCCATAGTTTTCGAGATATTCCTGATCAAATTACGCTAAAAAACAGCAATTCACTTTCTTCAATTATATGAAATACGAACAAGTTATTGTGGGAATATTCGAATATTTGAAGTCATTTTTCTGTTTTTCAGATTGAAATCAGTCATTTTGAATTTTTTCGGAAATTTTTTCCAAAAGTTGGAAATTTTCATTTTTTAAACGTTTTCAGATGCCAATAATTCATAAAAAAAGCGGAAAAACTCGCGAATATATCATTTCATAGTGAAACAGACCGAGCTGAATCGATTGCGAACTCGACCAGGTCGCTAGGACCCATAGTTTTTGAGATATTCCTCATCAAAGTACGCTAAAAAACAGCAATTCACTTTCTTTAATTATATGAAATACGAACAAGTTATTGGACAAATATTCGGATATTTGATGTCATATTTTCGTTTTTTAGATTGAAATCAGTCATTTTTATTTTTTACGGAAATTTTTTCCAAAAATTGGAAATTTTCATTTTACAACCATTTTCAGATGCCAATTATTCATAGAAAAAAGCGGAAAATCTCGCGAATATCCCATTTTATAGTAAAACAGGGGGAGTTGAATCGATTGCGACCTCGACCAGGTCGCTAGGACCCATAGTTTTTGAGATATTCGTGATCAAAGTACGCTAAAAAAGAGCAATTCACTTTCTTTAATTATATGAAATACCAACAAGTTATTGTGAATATATTCGAATATTTGATGTCATATTCCCGTTTTTCAGATTGTAATCAGTCATTTCGAATTTTTCAGAATTTTCATTCAAGAATTGGAAATTTTCATTTTTTAACCATTTTCAGATGCCAATAATTCATAGAAAAAAGCGGAAAATCTCGCAAATATGTCATTTCATAGTCAAACAGGCCGAGCTGAATCGATTGCGACCTCGACCAGGTCGCTAGGACCCATAGATTTTGAGATATTCCTGATCAAAGTACGCTAAAAAACAGCAATTCACTTTCTTTAATTATATGAAATACGAACAAGTTATTGTGAAAATATTCGAATATTCGATGTCATATTCTTGTTTTTCAGATTGAAATCAGTCATTTTGAATTTTCTCGGAAATTTTTTCCAAAAATTGGAAATTTTCATTTTTTAACCATTTTCAGATGCCAATAATACATAGAAAATGGCGGGAAATCTCGCAAATATCTCATTTCATAGTGAAACAGGCCGAGCTGAATCGATTGCGACCTCGACCAGGTCGCTAGAACACATAGTTTTTGAGATATTTCTGGTCAAAGTACGCTAAAAAACAGCAATTCACTTTCTTTAATTATATGAAATACGAACAAGTAATTGGACAAATATTCGAATATTCGATGTCATATTTTTGTTTTTTAGATTGAAATCAGTCATTTTGATTTTTTCCGGAGATTTTTTCCAAAAATTGGAAATTTTTATTTTTCAACCATTTTCAAATGCCAATAATTCATAGAAAAAAGCGGAAAATCTCGCGATTATCTCATTTTATAGTGAAACAGGCCAAGTTGAATCGATTGCGACCTCGACCAGGTCGCTGCATCACATAGTTTTTGAGATATTTCTGCTCAAAGTAAGCTAAAAAACATCAATTCACTTTCTTTAATTATATGAAATACCAACAAGTTATTGTGAAAATATTCGAATATTTGATGTCATATTTCCGTTTTTCAGATTGGAATCAGTCATTTCGAATTTTTTCAGAATTTTTATTAAAAAATTGGAAATTTTCATTTTTCAACCATTTTCAGATGCCAATAATTCATAGGAAAAAGCCGAAAATTCCGCGAATATCCCATTTTATAGTGGAACAGGCCGAGCTGAATCGATTGCGACCACGACCAGGTCGCTAGGACCCATAGTTTTTGAGATATTCCTGATCAAAGTACGCTAAAAAACAGCAATTCACTTTCTTTAATTATATGAAATACCGAGAACAAGTTATTGTGAGAAATTGGAAATTTTCATTTTTTAACCACTTTCAGATGCCAATAATTCATCGAAAAAAGCGGAAAATCTCGCGAATATCTAATTCCATAGTGAAACAGGCAGAGTTGAATCGATTGCGACTTCGACGAGGTCGCTAGAACACATAGTTTTTGAGATATTTCTGGTCAAAGTACGCTAAAAAACAGCAATTCACATTCTTTAATTAAATGAAATACGAACAAGTTATCAGGGTTGGCAAATATCATGATATTTATATATATATCAAAATATCATAATATCGGATATATATCGGATATATATCCGATATATATCAGGAATTTCGATTTTGTTCCTAGGCTGATATTCCAAAAAAAAAACACAATATAAAATACCTTTATTTTGGTTAAAAAAAAAAAACAACTTCAGTTGAATTTGAATATGTAATATATGTAATATATGGTAATATAAAAAACTTGTCGTTCGATAAATTTTTAAGGATTGCAAAACCGAGAAAGAGGAATATAATCATCATTATCAATATTATCATCTTCACTCAAGGCAACTAATTCATCATTCGACGAGATCCAGTCCAAGCTTTTGGCTTTTTTATCTGTATTTGGGTTTAAACATTCAAAAATAAATACTAGCTCACTGGCTTTTTCGTTGCCTAGAGGATTTCTTAATTCAGATTGAACTATTCCAAAACTCGAAAAATTCTTCCTTAACCAAAGTAAGTCATAGAAAAAAATCGAGTTCAGCAGGTAGAGCAAGGACGAACGAACAAGCCTGATGTACCATGTACGTAACAAGCAGTAAACAAAAACCGGGGATTCCCCGAGTTGCAAGTTATAACCACGAAACGCATTGTTGTCACGTATTCATTTTTAACGCAAAATATCAAGGACTTTTTGCTCCGGTATTTATTTTGTTAAAAAGAAATAAATGATATATATCATGATATATAATATCAATCAATAAATATCAGATATATATCATGATACATATCATGATATATATCACTTGATATATATCGGCCAACCCTGCAAGTTATTGTGAAGATATTCGAATATTTGATGTCATATTTCTGTTTCTCAGATTGAAATCAATCATTTTGAATTTTCTCGGAAATTTTTTCCAAAAATTGGAAATTTTCATTTTTAACCATTTTCAGATGCCAAAAATTCATTGAAAAAAGCGGAAGATCTCGCGGATATCCCATTTTATAGTGAAACAAGCCGAGCTGAATCGATTGCGACCTCGACCAGGTCGCTACAACACATAGTTTTGGAGATATTTCTGCTCAAAGTATGCTAAAGAACAGCAATTCACTTTCTTTCATTATATGAAATACCAACAAGTTATTGTGAAAATATTCGAATATTTGATGTCATATTTTTGTTTTTCAGATTGGAATCAGTCATTTCGAATTTTTTCAGAATTTTTATTCAAAAATTGGAAATTTTCATTTTTCAACCATTTTCAGATGCCAATAATTCATAGGAAAAAGCCGAAAATCTCGCGAATATCCCATTTTATAGTGAAACAGGCCGAGCTGAATCGATTGCGACCTCGACCAGGTCGCTAGGACTCATAGTTTTCGAGATATTCCTGATCAAAGTACGCTAAAAAACAGCAATTCACTTTCTTTAATTATATGAAATACCGAGAACAAGTTATTGTGAGAAATTGGAAATTTTCATTTTTCAACCACTTTCAGATGCCAATAATTCATCGAAAAAAGCGGAAAATCTCGCAAATATCTAATTCCATAGTGAAACAGGCAGAGTTGAATCGATTGCGACTTCGACGAGGTCGCTAGAACACATAGTTTTTGAGATATTTCTGGTCAAAGTACGCTAAAAAACAGCAATTCACATTCTTTGATTATATGAAATACGAACAAGTTATTGTGAAAATATTCGAATATTTGATGTCATATTTTTGTTTCTCAGATTGAAATCAGTCATTTTGAATTTTCTCGGAAATTTTTTCCAAAAATTGGAAATTTTCATTTTTTAACCATTTTCAGATGCCAATAATTCATTGAAAAAAGCGGAAGATCTCGCGGATATCCCATTTTATAGTGAAACAGGCCGAGTTGAATCGATTGCGACCTTGACGAGGTCGCTAGAACACATAGTTTTTGAGATATTTCTGGTCAAAGTACGCTAAAAAACAGCAATTCACTTTCTTTAATTATATGAAATACGAACAAGTTATTGGACAAATATTCGGATATATGATGTCATATTTTCGTTTTTTAGATTGAAATCAGTCATTTTGATTTTTTTCGGAAATTTTTTCCAATGATTGGAAATTTTCATTTTACAACCATTTTCAGATGCCAATTATTCATAGAAAAAAGCGGAAAATCTCGCGAATATCTCATTTTATAGTGAAACAGGCGGAGTTGAATCGATTGCGACCTCGTCCAGGTCGCTAGGACTCATAGTTTTTGAGATATTCCTGATCAAAGTAGGTACGCTAAAAAACAGCAATTCACTTCCTTCAATTATATGAAATACCAACAAGTTATTGTGAATATATTCGAATATTCGATGTCATATTCTGGTTTTTCAAATTGAAATCAGTCATTTTGGATTTTCTCGAAATTTTTTTCCAAAAATTGGAAATTTTCATTTTTCAACCATTTTCAGATGCCAATAATTCATAGGAAAAAGCGGTAAATCCCGCGGATATCTCATTTTATAGTGAAACAGGCCGAGTTGAATCGATTGCGACCTCGACCAGGTCGCTACAACACATAGTTTTGGAGATATTTCTGCTCAAAGTATGCTAAAGAACAGCAATTCACTTTCTTTCATTATATGAAATACCAACAAGTTATTGTGAAAATATTCGAATATTTGATGTCATATTTTTGTTTTCCAGATTGGAATCAGTCATTTCGAATTTTTCCAGAATTTTTTCAAAAATTGGAAATTTTCATTTTTCAACCATTTTCAGATGCCAATAATTCATAGGAAAAAGCCGAAAATCTCGCGAATATCCCATTTTATAGTGAAACAGGCCGAGCTGAATCGATTGCGACCTCGACTAGGTCGCTAGGACTCATAGTTTTCGAGATATTCCTGATCAAAGTACGCTAAAAAACAGCAATTCACTTTCTTTAATTATATGAAATACCGAGAACAAGTTATTGTGAGAAATTGGAAATTTTCATTTTTCAACCACTTTCAGATGCCAATAATTCATCGAAAAAAGCGGAAAATCTCGCGAATATCTAATTCCATAGTGAAACAGGCAGAGTTGAATCGATTACGACTTCGACGAGGTCGCTAGAACACATAGTTTTTGAGATATTTCTGGTCAAAGTACGCTTAAAAACAGCAATTCACATTCTTTAATTATATGAAATACGAACAAGTTATTGTGAAAATATTCGAATATTTGATGTCATATTTTTGTTTCTCAGATTGAAATCAGTCATTTTGAATTTTCTCGGAAATTTTTTCCAAAAATTGGAAATTTTCATTTTTTAACCATTTTCAGATGCCAATAATTCATTGAAAAAAGCGGAAGATCTCGCGGATATCCTATTTATAGTGAAACAGGCCGAGTTGAATCGATTGCGACCTTGACGAGGTCGCTAGAACACATAGTTTTTGAGATATTTCTGGTCAAAGTACGCTAAAAAACAGCAATTCACTTTCTTTAATTATATGAAATACGAACAAGTTATTGGACAAATATTCGGATATATGATGTCATATTTTCGTTTTTTAGATTGAAATCAGTCATTTTGATTTTTTTCGGAAATTTTTTCCAAAAATTGGAAATTTTCATTTTACAACCATTTTCAGATGCCAATTATTCATAGAAAAAAGCGGAAAATCTCGCGAATATCCCATTTTATAGTGAAACAGGCGGAGTTGAATCGATTGCGACCTCGTCCAGGTCGCTAGGACTCATAGTTTTTGAGATATTCCTGATCAAAGTACGCTAAAAAACAGCAATTCACTTCCTTCAATTATATGAAATACCAACAAGTTATTGTGAATATATTCGAATATTCGATGTCATATTCTTGTTTTTCAAATTGAAATCAGTCATTATGGATTTTCTCGAAATTTTTTTCCAAAAATTGGAAATTTTCATTTTTCAACCATTTTCAGATGCCAATAATTTATAGAAAAAAGCGGTAAATCTCGCGAATATTTCATTTTATAGTGAAACAGGCCGAGTTGAATCGATTGCGACCTCGACCAGGTCGCTACAACACATAGTTTTGGAGATATTCCTGCTCAAAGTATGCTAAAGAACAGCAATTCACTTTCTTTCATTATATGAAATACCAACAAGTTATTGTGAAAATATTCGAATATTTGATGTCATATTTCTGTTTTTCAGATTGGAATCAGTCATTTCGAATTTTTTCAGAATTTTTATTCAAAAATTGGAAATTTTCATTTTTCAACCATTTTCAGATGCCAATAATTCATAGAAAAAAGCCGAAAATCTCGCGAATATCCCATGTTATAGTGAAACAGGCCGAGCTGAATCGATTGCGACCTCGACTAGGTCGCTAGGACTCATAGTTTCCGAGATATTCCTGATCAAAGTACGCTAAAAAACAGCAATTCACTTTCTTTAATTATATGAAATACCGAGAACAAGTTATTGTGAGAAATTGGAAATTTTCATTTTTCAACCACTTTCAGATGCCAATAATTCATCGAAAAAAGCGGAAAATCTCGCGAATATCTAATTCCATAGTGAAACAGGCAGAGTTGAATCGATTGCGACTTCGACGAGGTCGCTAGAACACATAGTTTTTGAGATATTTCTGGTCAAAGTACGCTTAAAAACAGCAATTCACATTCTTTAATTATATGAAATACGAACAAGTTATTGTGAAAATATTCGAATATTTGATGTCATATTTTTGTTCCTCAGATTGAAATCAGTCATTTTGAATTTTCTCGGAAATTTTTTCCAAAAATTGGAGATTTTCATTTTTTAACCATTTTCAGATGCCAATAATTCATTGAAAAAAGCGGAAGATCTCGCGGATATCCCATTTATAGTGAAACAGGCCGAGTTGAATCGATTGCGACCTTGACGAGGTCGCTAGAACACATAGTTTTTGAGATATTTCTGGTCAAAGTACGCTAAAAAACAGCAATTCACTTTCTTTAATTATATGAAATACGAACAAGTTATTGGACAAATATTCGGATATATGATGTCATATTTTCGTTTTTTAGATTGAAATCAGTCATTTTGATTTTTTTCGGAAATTTTTTCCAAAAATTGGAAATTTTCATTTTACAACCATTTTCAGATGCCAATTATTCATAGAAAAAAGCGGAAAATCTCGCGATATCTCATTTTATAGTGAAACAGGCGGAGTTGAATCGATTGCGACCTCGTCCAGGTCGCTAGGACTCATAGTTTTTGAGATATTCCTGATCAAAGTACGCTAAAAAACAGCAATTCACTTCCTTTAATTATATGAAATACCAACAAGTTATTGTGAATATATTCGAATATTCGATGTCATATTCTTGTTTTTCAAATTGAAATCAGTCATTTTGGATTTTCTCGAATTTTTTTTCCAAAAATTGGAAATTTTCATTTTTCAACCATTTTCAGATGCCAATAATTTATAGAAAAAAGCGGTAAATCTCGCGAATATCTCATTTTATAGTGAAACAGGCCGAGTTGAATCGATTGCGACCTCGACCAGGTCGCTACAACACATAGTTTTGGAGATATTTCTGCTCAAAGTATGCTAAAGAACAGCAATTCACTTTCTTTCATTATATGAAATACCAACAAGTTATTGTGAAAATATTCGAATATTTGATGTCATATTTCTGTTTTTCAGATTGGAATCAGTCATTTCGAATTTTTTCAGAATTTTTATTCAAAAATTGGAAATTTTCATTTTTCAACCATTTTCAGATGCCAATAATTCATAGAAAAAAGCCGAAAATCTCGCGAATATCCCATTTTATAGTGAAACAGGCCGAGCTGAATCGATTGCAACCTCGACCAGGTCGCTAGGACTCATAGTTTTCGAGATATTCCTGATCAAAGTACGCTAGAAAACAGCAATTCACTTCCTTTAATTATATGAAATACGAACAAGTTATTGTGGGAATATTCGAATATTTGAAGTCATTTTCCTGTTTTTCAGATTGAATTCATTTTGAATTTTTTCGGAAATTTTTTCCAAAAATTGGAAATTTTCATTTTTTAACCATTTTCAGATGCCAATAATTCATAGAAAAAAACGGAAAATCTCGCGAATATCTCATTTTATAGTGAAACAGGCGGAGTTGAATCGATTGCGACCTCGACCAGGTCGCTGGGACCCATAGTTTTTGAGATATTCCTGATCAAAGTACGCTAAAAAACAGCAATTCACTTTCTTTAATTATATGAAATACCAACAAGTTATTGTGAATATATTCGAATATTTGATGTCATATTCTCGTTTTTCAGATTTTAATCAGTCATTTCGAATTTTTCAGAATTTTCATTCAAGAATTGGAAATTTTCATTTTTTAACCATTTTCAGATGCCAATAATTCATAGAAAAAAGCGGAAAATCTCGCAAATATCTCATTTCATAGTCGAACAGGCCGAGCTGAATCGATTGCGACCTCGACCAGGTCGCTAGGACCCATAGATTTTGAGATATTCCTGATCAAAGTACGCTAAAAAACAGCAATTCACTTTCTTTAATTATATGAAATACGAACAAGTTATTGTGAAAATATTCGAATATTCGATGTCATATTCTTGTTTTTCAGATTGAAATCAGTCATTTTGAATTTTCTCGGAAATTTTTTCCAAAAATTGGAAATTTTCATTTTTTAACCATTTTCAGATGCCAATAATTCATAGAAAGAAGCGGAAAATCTCGCGAATATCTCATTTTATAGTGAAACAGGCCGAGTTGAATCGATTGCGACCTCGACGAGGTCGCTAGAACACATAGTTTTTGAGATATTTCTGGTCAAAGTACACTCAAAAATCAGCAATTCACTTTCTTTGAGTATATGAAATACGAACAAGTTATTGGACAAATATTCGAATATTTGATGTCATATTTTCGTTTTTCAGATTGAAATCAGTCATTTTGATTTTTTTCGAAAATTTTTTCCAAAAATTGGAAATTTTCATTTTTTAACCATTTTCAGATGCCAATAATACATAGAAAATGGCGGAAAATCCCGCAAATATCTCATTTCATAGTGGAACAGGCCAAGCTGAATCGATTGCGTTCTCGACCAGGTCGCTAGAACACATAGTTTTTCAGATATTTCTGGTCAAAGTACGCTAAAAAACAGCAATTCACTTTCTTAAATTATATGAAATACGAACAAGTAATTGGACAAATATTCGAATATTCGATGTCATATTATTGTTTTTTTAGATTGAAATCAGTCATTTTGATTTTTTCCGGAGATTTTTTTCAAAAATTGGAAATTTTCAGTTTTCAACCATTTTCAAATGCCAATAATTCATAGAAAAAAGCGGAAAATCTCGCGATTATCCCATTTTATAGTGAAACAGGCCAAGTTGAATCGATTGCGACCTCGACCAGGTCGCTGCATCACATAGTTTTTGAGATATTTCTGCTCAAAGTAAGCTAAAAAACATCAATTCACTTTCTTTAATTATATGAAATACCAACAAGTTATTGTGAAAATATTCGAATATTTGATGTCATATTTCCGTTTTTCAGATTGGAATCAGTCATTTCGAATTTTTTCAGAATTTTTATCAAAAAATTGGAAATTTTCATTTTTCAACCATTTTCAGATGCCAATAATTCATAGGAAAAAGCCGAAAATTCCGCGAATATCCCATTTTATAGTGGAACAGGCCGAGCTGAATCGATTGCGACCACGACCAGGTCGCTAGGACCCATAGTTTTTGAGATATTCCTGATCAAAGTACGCTAAAAAACAGCAATTCACTTTCTTTAATTATATGAAATACGAACAAGTTATTGTGAAAATATTCGAATATTTGATGTCATATTTTTGTTTCTCAGATTGAAATCAGTCATTTTGAATTCTCTCGGATTTTTTTTCCAAAAATTGGAAATTTTCATTTTTTAACCATTTTCAGATGCCAATAATTCATCGAAAAAAGCGGAAAATCTCGCGAATATCTGATTCCATAGTGAAACAGGCCGAGCTGAATCGATTGCGACCTCGACCAGGTCGCTAGGACCCATAGTTTTCGAGATATTCCTGATCAAAGTACGCTAAAAAACAGCAATTCACTTTCTTTAATTATATGAAATACGAAAAAGTTATTGTGAAAATATTCGAATATTCGATGTCATATTCTTGTTCCTCAGATTGAAATCAGTCATTTTGAATTTTCTCGGAAATTTTTTCCAAAAATTAGAAATTTTCATTTTTTAACCATTTTCAGATGCCAATAATTCATAGAAAGAAGCGGAAAATCTCGCGAATATCTCATTTTATAGTGGAACAGGCCGAGTTGAATCGATTGCGACCTCGACGAGGTCGCTAGAACACATAGTTTTCGAGATATTTCTGGTCAAAGTACGCTAAAAAACAGCAATTCACTTTCTTTAATTATATGAAATACGAACAAGTAATTGGACAAATATTCGAATATTCGATGTCATATTTTTGTTTTTCAGATTGAAATCAGTCATTTTGATTTTTTCCGGAGATTTTTTCCAAAAATTGGAAATTTTCATTTTTCAACCATTTTCAAATGCCAATAATTCATAGAAAAGAGCGGAAAATCTTGCGATTATCTCATTTTATAGTGGAACAGGCCAAGTTGAATCGATTGCGACCTCGACCAGGTCGCTGCATCACATAGTTTTTGAGATATTTCTGCTCAAAGTAAGCTAAAAAACATCAATTCACTTTCTTCAATTATATGAAATACCAACAAGTTATTGAGAAAATATTCGAATATTTGATGTCATATTTCCGTTTTTCAGATTGGAATCAGTCATTTCGAATTTTTTCAGAATTTTTATTAAAAAATTGGAAATTTTCATTTTTCAATCATTTTAAGATGCCAATAATTCATAGGAAAAAGCAGAAAATCTCGCGAATATGCCATTTTATAGTAAAACAGGCCGAGCTGAATCGATTGCGACCACGACCAGGTCGCTAGGACCCATAGTTTTTGAGATATTCCTGATCAAAGTACGCTAAAAAACAGCAATTCACTTTCTTTAATTATATGAAATACCGAGAACAAGTTATTGTGAGAAATTGGAAATTTTCATTTTTTAACCACTTTCAGATGCCGATAATGCATTGAAAAAAGCGGAAAATCTCGCGAATATCTAATTCCATAGTGAAACAGGCAGAGTTGAATCGATTGCGACTTCGACGAGGTCGCTAGAACACATAGTTTTTGAGATATTTCTGGTCAAAGTACGCTAAAAAACAGCAATTCACATTCTTCAATTATATGAAATACGAACAAGTTATTGTGAAAATATTCGAATATTTGATGTCATATTTCTGTTTCTCAGATTGAAATCAGTCATTTTGAATTTTCTCGGAAATTTTTTCCAAAAATTGGAAATTTTCATTTTTTAACCATTTTCAGATGCCAATAATTCATTGAAAAAAGCGGAAGATCTCGCGGATATCTCATTTTATAGTGAAACAGGCCGAGTTGAATCGATTGCGAACACATAGTTCTTGAGATATTTCTGGTCAAAGTACGCTAAAAAACAGCAATTCACTTTCTTTAATTATATGAAATACGAACAAGTTATTGGACAAATATTCGGATATATGATGTCATATTTTCGTTTTTTAGATTGAAATCAGTCATTTTGATTTTTTTCGGAAATTTTTTCCAAAAATTGGAAATTTTCATTTTACAACCATTTTCAGATGCCAATTATTCATAGAAAAAAGCGGAAAATCTCGCGAATATCTCATTTTATAGTGAAACAGGCGGAGTTGAATCGATTGCGACCTCGTCCAGGTCGCTAGGACTCATAGTTTTTGAGATATTCCTGATCAAAGTACGCTAAAAAACAGCAATTCACTTCCTTTAATTATATGAAATACCAACAAGTTTTTGTGAATATATTCGAATATTCGATGTCATATTCTTGTTTTTCAAATTGAAATCAGTCATTTTGGATTTTCTCGAAATTTTTTTCCAAAAATTGGAAATTTTCATTTTTCAACCATTTTCAGATGCCAATAATTCATAGAAAAAAGCGGTAAATCTCGCGAATATCTCATTTTATAGTGGAACAGGCCGAGTTGAATCGATTGCGACCTCGACCAGGTCGCTACAACACATAGTTTTGGAGATATTTCTGCTCAAAGTATGCTAAAGAACAGCAATTCACTTTCTTTCATTATATGAAATACCAACAAGTTATTGTGAAAATATTCGAATATTTGATGTCATATTTTTGTTTTTCAGATTGAAATCAGTCATTTCGAATTTTTTCAGAATTTTTATTCAAAAATTGGAAATTTTCATTTTTCAACCATTTTCAGATGCCAATAGTTCATAGGAAAAAGCCGAAAATCTCGCGAATATCCCATTTTATAGTGAAACAGGCCGAGCTGAATCGATTGCGACCTCGACCAGGTCGCTAGGACTCATAGTTTTCGAGATATTCCTGATCAAAGTACGCTAAAAAACAGCAATTCACTTCCTTTAATTATATGAAATACGAACAAGTTATTGTGGGAATATTCGAATATTTGAAGTCATTTTCCTGTTTTTCAGATTGAAATCAGTCATTTTGAATTTTTTCGGAAATTTTTTCCAAAAATTGGATTTTTTCATTTTTTAACCATTTTCAGATGCCAATAATTCATAGAAAAAAACGGAAAATCCCGCGAATATCTCATTTTATAGTGAAACAGGCGGAGTTGAATCGATTGCGACCTCGACCAGGTCGCTAGGACACATAGTTTTTGAGATATTCCTGATCAAAGTACGCTAAAAAACAGCAATTCACTTCCTTCAATTATATGAAATACCAACAAGTTATTGTGAATATATTCGAATATTCGATGTCATATTCTTGTTTTTCAAATTGAAATCAGTCATTTTGGATTTTCTCGAAATTTTTTTCCAAAAATTGGAAATTTTCATTTTTCAACCATTTTCAGATGCCAATAATTCATAGAAAAAAGCGGTAAATCTCGCGAATATCTCATTTTATAGTGAAACAGGCCGAGTTGAATCGATTGCGACCTCGACCAGGTCGCTACAACACATAGTTTTGGAGATATTTCTGCTCAAAGTATGCTGAAGAACAGCAATTCACTTTCTTTCATTATATGAAATACCAACAAGTTATTGTGAAAATATTCGAATATTTGATGTCATATTTTTGTTTTTCAGATTGGAATCAGTCATTTCGAATTTTTTCAGAATTTTTATTCAAAAATTGGAAATTTTCATTTTTCAACCATTTTCAGATGCCAATAATTCATAGAAAAAAGCCGAAAATCTCGCGAATATTCCATTTTATAGTGAAACAGGCCGAGCTGAATCGATTGCGACCTCGACCAGGTCGCTAGGACTCATAGTTTTCGAGATATTCCTGATCAAAGTACGCTAAAAAACAGCAATTCACTTCCTTTAATTATATGGAATACGAACAAGTTATTGTGGGAATATTCGAATATTTGAAGTCATTTTCCTGTTTTTCAGATTGAAATCAGTCATTTTGAATTTTTTCGGAAATTTTTTCCAAAAATTGGAAATTTTCATTTTTTAACCATTTTCAGATGCCAATAATTCATAGAAAAAAACGGGAAATTCCGCGAATATCTCATTTTATAGTGAAACAGGCGGAGTTGAATCGATTGCGACCTCGACCAGGTCGCTGGGACCCATAGTTTTTGAGATATTCCTGATCAAAGTACGCTAAAAAACAGCAATCCACTTTCTTTAATTATATGAAATACCAACAAGTTATTGTGAATATATTCGAATATTTGATGTCATATTCTCGTTTTTCAGATTGTAATCGGTCATTTCGAATTTTTCAGAATTTTCAATCAAAAATTGGAAATTTTCATTTTTTAACCATTTTCAGATGCCAATTATTCATAGAAAAAAGCGGAAAATCTCGCGAATATCTCATTTCATAGTGAAACAGGCCGAGCTGAATCGATTGCGACCTCGACCAGGTCGCTAGGACCCATAGATTTTGAGATATTCCTGATCAAAGTACGCTAAAAAACAGCAATTCACTTTCTTTAATTATATAAAATACGAACAAGTTATTGTGGAAATATTCGAATATTCGATGTCATATTCTTGTTTTTCGAATTGAAATCAGTCATTTTGGATTTTCTCGAAATTTTTTTCCAAAAATTGGAAATTTTCTTTTTTCAACCATTTTCAGATGCCAATAATTCATAGAAAAAAGCGGTAAATCTCGCGAATATCTCATCTCATTGTGAAACAGGCCGAGTTGAATCGATTGCGACCTCGACCAGGACGCTACAACACATAGTTTTGGAGATATTTCTGCTCAAAGTATGCTAAAAAACAGCAATTCACTTTCTTTCATTATATGAAATACCAACAAGTTATTGTGAAAATATTCGAATATTTGATGTCATATTTTTGTTTTTCAGATTGGAATCAGTCATTTCGAATTTTTTCAGAATTTTTATTCAAAAATTGGAAATTTTAATTTTTCAACCATTTTCAGATGCCAATAATTCATAGGGTAGAGCCGAAAATCTCGCGAGTATCCCATTTTATAGTGAAACAGGCCGAGCTGAATCGATTGCGACCTCGACCAGGTCGCTACCATAGTTTTCGAGATATTCCTGATCAAAGTACGCTAAAAAACAGCAATTCACTTTCTTTGATTATATGAAATACGAACAAGTTATTGTGAGAAAATTCGAATATTTGAAGTCATTTTCCTGTTTTCCAGATTGGAATCAGTCATTTTGAATTTTTTCGGAAATTTTTTCCAAAAATTGGAAATTTTCATTTTTTAACCATTTTCAGATGCCAATAATTCATAGAAAAAAACGGAAAATCTCGCGAATGTCTCATTTTATAGTGAAACAGGCGGAGTTGAATCGATTGCGACCTCGACCAGGTCGCTAGGACCCATAGTTTTTGAGATATTCCTGATCAAAGTACGCTAAAAAACAGCAATTCACTTTCTTTAATTATATGAAATACCAACAAGTTATTGTGAATATATTCGAATATTTGATGTCATATTCTCGTTTTTCAGATTGTGATCAGTCATTTTGAATTTTTCAGAATTTTCATTCAAAAATTGGAAATTTTCATTTTTTAACCATTTTCAGATGCAATAATTCATAGAAAAAGGCGGAAAATCTCGCGAATATCTCATTTCATAGTGAAACAGGCTGAGCTGAATCGATTGCGACCTCGACCAGGTCGCTAGGGCCCATAGATTTTGAGATATTCCTGATCAAAGTACGCTAAAAAACAGCAATTCACTTTCTTTAATTATATGAAATACGAACAAGTTATTGTGAAAATATTCGAATATTTGATGTCATATTTTTTTTTCCAAATTGAAATCAGTCATTTTGGATTTTCTCGAAATTTTTTTCCAAAAATTGGGAATTCTCATTTCTCAACCATTTTCAGATGCCTATAATTCATAAAAAAAAGCGGCAAATCTCGCGAATATCTCATTTTATAGTGGAACAGGCCGAGTTGAATCGATTGCGACCTCGACCAGGTCGCTAGGACCCATAGTTTTTGAGATATTCCTGATCAAATTACGCTAAAAAACAGCAATTCACTTTCTTCAATTATATGAAATACGAACAAGTTATTGTGAAAATATTCGAATATTTGATGTTATATTTTTGCAACAAGTGTTTCAATCACAAATGAAAAGCCGCCGACAGAGAGCCAACGAAAATCTGCAAGAATTCGAAGTTGATGTAGCCCGATTGGTCCACTGTGCTTACCCGTCAGCCCCAGAATCCCTTATGGAATGTCTAGCTGTCCAAACGTTCGTAGATGGATTGCGGGATATCGAAATGCAGAAAGCAGTTCGCCTCACTCGACCAAAAGACCTCACCAGTGCTCTGGCAGCTGCCCTTGAGATCGAGGCCGCAGCAGAAGCTTCCCGAGGATCAGCGAGAGTCCGAGCAATGAACGACAGCGGAAACATAGCGGAAAATACCAGGCAAGATCCCACTGAAGCCTTCATCAACGCCATCCAGGGCCTCTGGGATAAGAAGAGAAGACCGGTGCGTTGTTGGAATTGCGGGCAGTTGGGCCACCTCCAGAGAGCAGCCGCAGGGAAACTAGAACGGGTCGACTCCGAGGGGGCAGCTTCGACCTGTCATTCTCAAGACCCTCTCATCTTTGTGGCCTCCCTACAGCGTGATAACAGCAGCGTCTACGTAGATGGACAGATCGACGAAAAGAAATGCGCATTGTAGGTGGATACTGGTGCATCGAAGACGATCCTGCGACGTGGACTTCTGACGTCTTCAAGAAAGCAACTTGTGAACTCAAGATGGCGTCTGAGAACTGCTACGGGTGAAGCTGCCACCGTTTATGGGGAAATCGATGTGGATATATCGATCGGGACCGTCAAATTTCCACATCGAGCTATAATGGCGGATATTGAAGAAGATGTTATTCTGGGAATGGACATCATGGGTGCGCACAGGATTCAACTGGACTTCAGAAGCAGAACACTCAAGGTGGGTGCCGAAGAGATCTTTTTACATCCACGAGTGGAGGTAGCGGCAGGGGTAACGTTAGAAGAGGACGTCCTGTTACCGAAAAGGAGCGAGACCATTGTCGCAGCGCGGATTGAGGGTACATTGAAGCGAGGCAGTCCCATCATCATGGAACCCTGGAACCATGACGAGGAAGTCGGACGTGGAATTTTGGTCGGCAAGGCTTCACTGTCAGCAGACGACCATGTACCTGTTCGATTTATCAACATAAATAACTACCCTGTGACGATTGGCAGAGGAACCAAGATTGGAACCTGTGTCCCGGCAGCCTCCATAATCCACCAGGTGGCAGCAACCACTGATGGGGCCGACAAGTATGGAGAACTCGTCTCTGCTGCAAGCGACTCACTCAACAACCGACAGAAGAAGAAGTTATCCGAGTTACTACAGAGGTATAGATCCATTTCTATACCTGCCAATGGAAAAACGGGAAGAATTAACATCGTCAGTCACAAAATCGATACGGGAGATACCAGACCGATTCGTCAACCAGCCCGAAGATTACCACAGGCCAAGAGAGAAATTGCAGCAAAGATCATCCAGGAAATGGAACAAGACGGGGTAATCGAGCCATCCAATAGTCCTTGGGCTTCACCAGTGGTACTAGTGAAGGAGAAAGACGGAAACACTCGTTTCTGCGTGGACTATCGCCGATTGAACAACGTGACGAAGAAGGACAGTTATCCGTTGCCTCGACTTGACGACACACTCGACACGTTGGCGGAATCGAATCTTTTTCCCACTCTGGACCTGAAAAGTGGATATTGGCAGGTGGAAATAGATCCGGCAGATTAGGAAAAGACAGCTTTCACCATAGGCACTGGATTATGGCAATTCAAGGTAATGCCTTTCGGACTCTGCAATGCTCCGGCCACCTTCGAACGAATCATGGAGAATGTGTTGAGGGGACTCTCCTGGAAGACATGCCTGGTTTATCTGGATGACATCATCGTGATCGGTGAAACTTTTGAAGAACATCTGGCTAACCTAGAGAAAGTTTTCAAAAGACTTCAGGCTGCAAACCTCACACTCAATCCGAAGAAATGCCATCTGCTGCAGAAACGGGTCAACTACTTGGGGCACGTCGTAGGAAGGCAGGGTGTGGAAGTCGACCCTGAGAAGGTACGAGCAGTGAAGCAATGGCCAGTACCAAGAGATAAGCATCAACTCAGGAGCTTTCTTGGGCTCTGCACTCATTATCGACGTTACGTTCGAATGTTTTCGGATATCGCAAAGCCCCTGACTCGTCTCACCGAGGAAGCACGTCCCTTCCACTGGGATCCAGAATACCAGGCCGCCTTTGATGCTCTGAAGGAACGCTTAACCACGACACCGGTTCTTGGGTATCCACTTCCACAAGGACAATTCATTCTTGACACAGATGCCAGTAATATCGGCATTGGTAGAGTCCTTTCGCAGTATCAAGATGGGCAAGAGCGAGTCATTGGTTACTTCAGCAAGGTGTTATCGAAGGCAGAACAAAACTACTGCGTTACCAGGAGGGAACTATTGGCCATGGTAAAATCGGTGGAGCACTTCTATAAGTACCTTTATGGACGAAAATTCCTACTCAGGACGGACCACGCTGCACTGAAGTGGCTCCTGAATTTCAAGAACCCCGAAGGCCAAGTAGCTCGTTGGATCGAGAGGCTCCAGGAATATGACTTCGAGATAACACATCGAGTTGGGACGAGCCATAAGAATGCAGATGCATTGTCCAGAAGGCCATGTCCACCTGAGTGCTCACATTGTAGTCGTTTGGAGGATAAGGAAGCAGCCCTCTACAGAACCACCGTTGTCAATGAAGATTGGTTACCTGCAGCAATCAAGCAAGAGCAAGAAAAGGACCCAGAACTTCGCAAGCTTCGAGAATGAAAGGAAGCGAATCGTCGTCCTTCTTGGCAAGAAGTAGCACCATCTTCACAGACTTTGAAGGCGTACTGGAGTCAGTGGGACTCCTTGGTATTAGAAGATGACCTGCTCAAGAGGAATCTTGAGAGCGATGATGGGTCGGATAATCGGATGCAGTTGGTCATTCCCAGGAGCCGAGTGTCGGAAGTACTTGGATATGTACATGATGGAACCTCAGGGGGACATCTAGGAGTGAGGAAGACACTGCAGCGGGTACGAGAGCGGTTCTACTGGGTGAACTGCAGTGACGACGTCAGGGAGTGGTGCCGTAAATGCACCGTGTGCTTTGCCAGCAATGGGCCTCATCGTAAACCAAGGGCACCCATGAAACAGTACAATGTTGGAAGCCCTTTCGAGAGGATTGTCATGGATATTGCGGGGCCGTTTCCAGTGACTGATGATGGAAATAAATACATCCTTGTGTGCATGGACTACTTCACCAAGTGGGTGGAAGCGTATGCGATCCCTAACCAGGAAGCCGTAACTGTCGCTGATGTCCTAATGAATCAACTCATCAGTCGTTTTGGGGTGCCATTGAAACTTCACTCTGATCAGGGCCGGAACTTCGAGAGTGAAGTGTTCAAGAAGATGAGCGAAAAGTTAGGAATCAAGAAAACAAGAACAACTCCGTTGCATCCACAGTCAGATGGCATGGTGGAGCGAATGAATCGAACAATAGGGAGGTATCTCTGCGAAGTCGTAGATCAACACCAACACGACTGCGATCAACATATTCCTTTCTTCTTGATGGCCTACAGATCTGCAGTACAGGAATCTACAGGACAGACTCCGGCGAAGGTTCTATTTGGACGAGAGATGACGCTTCCATGTGACTTGGTCTTCGGATCTAGACCTGGTGAGGACATAGTGGGGGAAGATTACGTCACGGATTTGATGAAAAAGATGAACGATATTCACGAATTGGTTCGTTCTAATCTGAAAATCGCCAGCGATCGCATGGAAGACCGATACGACATCAGAGCTGGGGGTGCAGGATACGCAGAAGGAGACCTGGTGTGGTTGTACAATCCACAAAGGAAACGAGGTATTTGTCCAAAACTACAGAGATCTTGGGAAGGACCTTATACCGTCAAGAAGAAGATCAACGATGTCATATACCGCATCAGTAAAGAACCCAGTGGCAAACCAAGAGTCGTTCATTTCAACAGACTAGCACCATTCGAGGGAACACAGGATCAACAAGTTCAACAACTTTGTCCGGAAGAAAAGGAGCTTACATTCGACGAATTCATTGGGACATACAGTGGTTCATCAAAAGCAAGGTTTGGCGTCACCATGGAAGAGCCCCGCGACCTTTTTGCCATTCCTGTAGAATACGCACTAGCTCACTGCGTCGCCGAGGATCTTCAGATGTCTCAAGGAATAGCGAACAAGTTCATGAGGAAGTTTGGGAAGTTAGAGGAGCTTCGTCAACAGGGTCGCTCCGTCGGTCGAGCACTAGAAATAGAAGATATCAGCGCTGAAGGAAAAAGGTCTGTGTTTTATCTTATAACGAAAGAAATATCTTCTGAGAAACCCACTAACAAGGACCTCTGGGAGACACTAGTCGACTTGCGAAGCATCATACTCGAGAAGGACATACAGAAGATAGCTGTTCCAAAGCTGGGGTGTGGACTGGATGGCTTGAATTGGAGAATTGTAAGGAACATGCTAGAGGTTTTATTTAGATTCACCGGAGTTGAAATTATGGTATGCTGCTGGAACTCCAAGGGAACTCCAAGAGAGAAGACAGTGCCATGCTATTTCTACCATACTGCACTTTGTAACTAGCGTCTAGCGCAAGGAGGTATTAGTATAAACAACGTAGTGGGAGAACCGCGCAAGCGAGACGCGGACGCGGACAAACATCACCTATGCCTTCACCTATCGACATGCCCGACGAAAGTTGAAGCGAAGGAATATATATACAGTATGATGCAAATGTATGGAATGAATTCATTTCAAAACAAGACGACTTCCGAAAAAAATCCAAAAAGTAGAGTTCAGAACTTTTTTATCGATGTATTTTTTCAACTAGACGACCCTTCGATGTTCAATTCTCAGTAGAAGATCTCTGCAAGATTCAGTTAACCAAATGATAATCCATTTTGATTTCAATCTTCTTTTGCAAAATTTTGACTATTGGATAGACGATCAGTAGACCTTTCAAACGAGGTGTCACATGACCCCTGTTTGTATTTAAAAAAACCGTCCATTTCGTCATTACTCCAACACCGGTGACGTAACATCTCTCATATGAATGTCATGAGATGAGGTTTCAGAAATTAAAACTCACGTATTTTTGGAATATCTTCAAATGTCGCCCATTTCTGAAATAATGAATTTATTCCATACATTTGCATCATACTGTACATGTATAAAACTTCACATTTTCTCCAGATACTCTCTGCGATGACCACGTCATTCTGACCATCTACCAATTTTGGATTTTCAAATGGAATAATACATTCTGTACATTATTCACTGATTATATGGGTTATACCATTACGATACCACAAATATACTGACAATATATCAAGTTACTTGCCATTATCACTAGTCTTATTATTGGTAATTAATTGAAGAAAAAATGTATTCAGATATTCAGTTTCTTTATTCATGATGTAAACTTAAATGCTTCAAGAATAATATTGTATTTTCTGTAGTAGTCCATGCTCAAAGTGGAGTGGAATGATCAATAGAGAAAAAACCCAAAGTCGTCTCCACAATTTTTAATGTATAATCAGGCAGTCAATCCTGCTTCATTGAGGTTGATACATGTTTCGGCCATACAAATGGCCATCTTCAGTCAAAAGAATATAACAAAGTGTATCTACAATAGAAAACCAAACATGATTTTTTATATAAGAAAAATTGAAAATGGAAAAGACAACAGTTGTAAATTCAAATTGAATTGATTAACAATTTCGGTTAGATCAAAGAGCAACAGTGATTTTTATGAGTATACAATGATAATTGATCAGTAATTGATAATAAAAGTGAAAAACAAAATTTTATCAAATCAAAATTCTGAAAAACAAAATGGAGAAACCATAGATAGATCAATTACTGATCAATTATCATTGTATACTCATAAAAATCACTGTTGCTCTTTGATCTAACCGAAATTGTTTATCAATTCAATTTGAATTTACAACTGTTGTCTTTTCCATTTTCAATTTTTCTTATATAAAAAAATCATGTTTGGTTTAATATTGTAGATACACTTTGTTATATTCTTTTGACTGAAGATGGCCATTTGAATGGCCGAAACATGTATCAACCTTAATGAAGCAGGATTGACTGTCTGATTATACATTAAAAATTGTGGAGACGACTTTGGGATTTTTCTCTATTGAATATTGTATTTTATGAATACCTATAATAGGTATAGGTATCCCAATTTTATTTTTTCATTTTATGGCCTCAATCTCCAAATCCTCATATCAGTATTCAAAGTGTTAGTTTTGTGTTATTAGACTTATAATAACATGTGTTGTCAGCCGCGCGTCGCTATAGGAGATGGGCACAGTTGATGTTTGCCCGCGTCCGTGTCTCGCTTGGCGCGGTTCTCCCACTACGTTGTTTATACTAATACCTCCTTGCGCTAGACGCTAGTCACTTTGTAGAAATGAAACCAGTTGTCCCTATTTCCATAGTGATCAGAATGCATTCCAGGAGGAATGCGTTTTAAGGAGGGGGCAGTGTAATGATATTCCCCTTGGAGGGGCTCTTGAAACATCAGCAGGCAGGCAGGAGTACAACGATCATCCTGTATCACGCATCCCCGATTGCTCTCCAACCTCTCAATGATTCCTACATACACCAGCATATTTCCGAACACTCAATATATGCCGCAGTGACAAATAACGTCACAGAAGATTCTGGAATGTTCTGGAAACAATCGATGGAACAATTAGAGAGAGAGGTTTTGTTCTAAGAAGCTTCTAGAACAAAAAGAAGGAGACGGAAAATCATTCGAGAACGTTCTCGACCAAAGCCTGCCATGTGTTCTCATATATAAGACCGCCGAACAACTGCTGTCAGTCAGTCAAGCAGCGAGTGTCAGAGAGACAGTTATATACCGCGTGATATAAATCGTTTTACATAAAAAGTAGTTATGAATTCGATACAAATTAGTGTTTCTATAGTTCAAATAAATCAGTTCGCAAATGAATAGTGTCGTGTTCGCTTCTGCACCCGAATAACGTAACAATATTGTAGCATACAATCCACTAATTCCTGGAAAGTCATCCGGTGGGGGTCTTCTGGTGATAACTTAACACAAATGATGTCATAAGATTCAGGACCAATGTAATGAAGTTAATGAGCAACTTTCATATCATTTTCCACCTTGAACATGTTGAAAGCACTTTCGAGTCGTTTCACCCAACGATCGAATCTAATTCTTCCCACATCGGAAGTTCCAATCGAAAAAACAGTTTGGATAGTTGTAGTAGTTTCTGCCATATTTTTCTCGTATCCTCTTCCTGATGGTGTTACTCCGTGTCGATTCGATTATCCTCATCGCCAATTTGTTAGGTACATATAATTGCAAAATGATTTGATCGGGAACAAGTAGTTTCATTTCTCAATTGCAGAAATTTATAACAAGAGAATAATAATTGTTGATTAACAACCAGATAGATTAAGTGAGTAAGTGAAGTAGATGTGAAGATATAACAGTATCCATGTGAGATGATATAATAAAGAGATACAGTGTGCACACCGATGAAGTCGATGTATCCTTATCAGCCTGTTGTTCTCGTGAAATACCCTTCGAAGTCATTCTATATGGTCGATGCGATCTTATTTGCCCCAAGTGTATGCATGTCAGAAGCTACAATGCAGGCCCCAGAGTAAACATAGTCGAAGTCGAAGTTTCTTGTTCAGCCTGTTATGTGCGTTATACCGTCTTTGTCAGCATATTTGCATCAATAGTATCATTGTGGAATGATAGAATACTGAGAGACAGTGTGCTCACCAATGATGTCGTTGTATCTCCAATCGCCTGTTGTACTCGTTATATACCTCTCAAAGTCGTATTTTATGGTCAGTGAAATAGTATGCGAGTCAGATCCTAGAATGTAGAGTTACAGCGTGAACATACTCGGAGTTTCTTATCCTGGATGTTGTGATCGTCAAAATCGCTACGATGTCGTCTTATATGGTCATTGTTATTTATTCTGCTGCAATAGTATTCATGTGAGATAATAGAATAGAGAGATACAGTGTGCACACTGATTGAATCAATGTATCCTCATTTGCCTGTTGTACTCGTTGAATACCCTTCAAAGTTATCATATATGGTCGGTGCGATCTTATCTGCCCCAACTGTACGCATGTCAGGAGCTAGAATGCAGGTCCCAGTGTTAACATTGTCGAAGTTGTAGTTTCTTGTTCGGCCTGTAATGTGCGTTGAACCGCTTGAAAGTCGTCTAATATGGTCTTTGTCAACTTATCCGCTTCAAAAGTATCATTGTGGGTTGATAAAATACAGAGATTCAATGTGCTCACCAATGAAGTCGTTGTATCTTCATTCGCCTGTTGTACTCGTTATATACCTTTCGAAGTCGTCTCTTATGGTCAGTGAAATAGTATGCAAGTCAGATACTAGAATGTAGAGTGAACAGTGTGAACATACTCTCATTTTGGATGTTGTGGTCGTTAAAATGGCTTCGATGTCGTCTCATATGGTCTTTGAGATCTACTCTGCTTCGATAGTATCCATGTGAGAATCAGATGATGGAATGAAGAGATACAGTGTGCACACCGATGATGTCGATGTATCTCCATCTGCCTTCTGTACTCGTTGAATACCCTTCAAAGTCATTCTATATGGTCGGTGCGATCTAATCTGCACCAACTGTTTGCATGTCAGAAGCTAGAATGCAGAGTTCCAGTGTAAACATAGTCGAAGTCGAAGTTTTATTTTTTGTCTGTTGAGTGCATTATACCCGATTCTATGTCATCTCATATGGTCTAAGCAATCTATTCTACTCCGAATGTATCCATGTGAGATCATAGAATAGAGGTATTCGATGTGTACATCGATGAAGTTGATGTAGCCCCATTTCATTTCATACGGGTCTCGATCGTCCGATGGAGTAGACGTGTCTTTGAGCTGTGCTGTATGAAGTATGAAAATCAGTGAACTACGTACAGTGTATACCAAACCGAAATCAATAATATATTTGGAAAACCATCAGTGCTACTTGAGAATTTCGATTTCAACATGACTCGCAACACTAAGAAAGTAAACGAAGAGTTACAATCCATTGTGAAAACATTGGTTACCAAACTTCGTACTTCCGAAGATTTTCTGAAAGAATTCACAACTTCTATGACTGAAACAATAAGTAGAAATTTTGGAGAAGGAATCAATCAGTTGAAAAAGGAAAATCAGAGCATGAATGAATAATTGGCATCACAAGAGGAACAAATAAAAATATTATCAAAAAGGAACTTTTTCAACAACATATGGAGAAGGAGACTGTTCTGATATATGACATCCGAGAATCGAACCAGTAAAACTGTGAGAACTTGATTTTTGATATACTTTCCGATAAAATGGAACTACATATAGATAAGTCCTCTTTTGAAAACTGCTACAGAATTGGAAGAGCAAATGCTGCTAAATATCGACCAATAATCGAAAAATTCATTTCCGTTTACTCCGAAAATATGGTTTATGGCAATGAAAAGTGGCTGAAGAATACTCGCATAGTTATAAGGAAAGATCTAACCATGGAACAGCAAAAAATTATGATGGCCGCCTTAGTGGAAGTCGGAAAAAGCGGTACTGTCTGGAGTAACCATGGAAACATCTCTATCAAGTATGAAAACGAACATAATATCAAGAAAATTCCTGATATCAGCAAATTATTAAATATGATGTTCAATCTCGATTCACTGTTCAAGTAACGGTTATTCGTCTTTTTCTATAATATATTCATTAAATCAATTGTATATCTATGGTAGACATCATGCTCAATCATAACAAGTACCTATCACTGAATGTTTTCAGAAATAGTAATATCCACCTATTATAAGTTTTCGTAGGATATGAATTCCTATTCCGCCTGTGTTCAGCACAGCTACAAAGCATACCCTTTTCATTACTTTGCATTAGAAAAATCTTTTTTTTTTCATTTCTTTTTGTGTTATTTTGTTTTTCACTGATAAGATTTTACTGAGGTCGGAGCAAAATTAATTTCTTTCTCTTCACTATGAATCATCTCATAGTAGGCTGTTTGAATGCAAGATCAATGTTGCCAAATCTATTGGAAATTATTATGGAAAATGATTTTGATAATTTTTTTATTCGTGAAACTTGGCTAACTCCTGACACTGGAAATGAAGTTCTTGGAATGGATGGTTTTGAATTATATAGATCAGATAGAGATACGAGAGAAGGTGGTTTATGTGTATATGTACGAAATAATTTGAGAATTGTAAGAACTAGCTATGACTCAAAAGTCATAGAACAACTATGGATGATGACCTGTCAATTATTGGCAAAATCAAATATATCTTGAATTATTCACCTATAGGGAACAATTTTGAAGATTTTTGCGTCACCAAAGATGACAAGCCCAGATATTCAATTCATAATCCATGTGTTTTGTGAGAATTTCAGGTATTGTTCAGTGTAGAATTGTGCTCCAGTGGGTTCTTTGGGAAACTCGATGATGCATAATGGATTGACGCTTCGAACTGAAGAATGTTATCAACATAGAAACTCTTTGATTTGGGTTCAACTGTTTGAGCAAGCCTTTAGACCACTATTCTGAAGGCCTTCAGACCACTGTTCCAAAGGCAGACGTTGCTCTTGACATGTTTATTTGTTTCACATAGGTACATATAATGTAAATCATAAATAACAAGATTACGTAATATTTCAAATTTGGACAATGCACATATCGCAGAAATACCTGAATGATCTATATTGAACCTCGAATGTCATGTGACAAGCAATATTCCCACACTCGAATCATATAAAGGAACCATGCCTCATAAGTAGCCCTGAGATAGAGATAAACATGAGGAAATTACTCATTACCTGAAAACGCCGGAACTGATTTTGATTTTCATTTCATCGATGAAGAGGCGAATGTGTCTAAATAAATCTGTGATGAGAAATACAGGGTGTTCTATTCGAAGAATTCTAATGAACGTCGGTTGAATCTCACATTATTCAAAATGTAAATTTTAGCACCCTGTGGATCATTTCGCTAAATCAATGGATTGGTGTACGTGAGACCTTGCTATTACTGCTTGCTAAAATATTTTCAAAATTTGGATTGATGGAAATACCATGCCCAATTTAACTTGACTCTTCAATAGTGGAAAAAATGGGTTTATCAATAATAACTTCGCAACGCTGCATCCGAATCCACAGCGATGTGGGGGTAAACTCCAGCGGAATAAATTCCGAATGGAAAATACTGGGTGTTACATTTGAAAAAACTCGTCTTCAAGTCGTCACGCTTTTATGAAACACCAAGTAATGTTGAAAATATTCTTGAAATGAGCAACTTCAGTAACTGAAAAAGTTTTTTCTCCAAAGTTTTTCTCTCTAGGTTATGGTTTTCGAGAAATCGAAGAATTATGCACTAAATGGACACACTGTATACCCTACAGAGTCAACTTATATGATCAGTAAGCTGGTATCTGCCCCAACTGTATGCATGTCAGGAGCTAGAAAGCAAAGTCCCAGTGTGAACATAAACGGAGTCGAAGTTTTATTTTCTGTCTGTTGTGTGCGTTATAAGTAGATATCCGTTTATGTTCACACTGGGAATTTGCTTTCTAGCTCCGGACATGCATACAGTTGAGGCAGATACCATCTTACTGATCATATAAGTTGACTCTGTAGGGTATACAGTGTGTCCATTTAGTGCATAATTCTTCGATATCTCGAAAACCATAACCTATAGAGAAAGACTTTGGAGAAAAAACTTTTTCAGTTACTGAAGTTGCTCATTTCAAGAATATTTTCAACATAACTTGGTGTTTCATAGAAGCGTGACGACTTGAAGACGAGTTTTTTCAAATGGAACACCCAGTATTTTTCATTCGGAATTAATTTCGCTGGAGTTTACCCCCACATCGCTGTGGATTTAGATGCAGCGTTGCAGAGTTATTATTGATAGACCCATTTTTTCCACTATTGAAGAGTCATGTTAAATTGAGCATGGTATTTTCATCAATCCAAATTTTGAAAATATTTTAGCAAGCAGTAATAGCAAGGTCTCACGTACACCAATCCATTAATTTTGCGAAATGATCCACAGGGTGCTAAAATTTACATTTTGAATAATGTAAGATTCAAACGACGTTCATTAGAATTCTTCAAATAGAACACCCTGTATTTCTCATCACAGATTTATTCAGACACATTCGCCTCTTCATCGATGAAATGAAAATCAAAATCAGTTGCGGCGTTCTTAGGTTATGAGTAATTTCCTCATGTTTATCTCTATCTCAGGGCTACTCATGAGGCATGGTTCCTTTATATGATTCGAGTGTGGAAATATTGCTTGTCACATGACATTCGAGGTTCAACATAGATCATTCAGGTATTTCTGCGATATGTGCATTGTCCAAATTTGAAATATTTCGTGATCTTGTTATTTATAATTTACATTATATGTACCTATGTGAAACAAACAAACATGTCAAGAGCAACGTCTGCCTTCGGAACAGTGGTCTGAAGGCCTTCAGAATAGTGGTCTAAAGGCTTGCTCAAACAGTTGAACCCAAATCAAAGAGTTTCTATGTTGAAAACATTCTTCAGTTCGAAGCGTCAATCCATTATGCATCATCAAGTTTCCCAAAGAACCCACTGGAGCACAATTCTACACTGAACAATACCTGAAATTCTCACGAACACATGGATTATGAATTGAATATCTGGGCTTGTCATCTTTGGTGACGCAAAAATCTTCAAAATTGTTCCCTATAGGTGAATAATTCAAGATATATTTGATTTTGCCAATAATTGACAGGTCATCATCCATAGTTGTTCTATGACTTTCGAGTCATAGCTAGTTTTTACAATTTTCAAATTATTTCGTACATATGCACATAAACCACCTCCTCTCGTATCTCTATCTGATCTATATAATTCAAAACCATCCATTCCAAGAACTTCATTTCCAGTTTCAGGAGTTAGCCAAGTTTCACAATTAAAAAAATTATCAAAATCATTTTCCATAATAATTTTCAATAGATTTGGCAACATTGATCTTGCATTCAAACAGCCTACAATGAGATGATTCATAGTGAGGAGAAAGAAATTAGTTTTGCTCCGACCTCAGTGAAATCTTATCAGTGAAAAAAAAAACACAAAAAGAAATGAAAAAAAAAAAAAAGATTTTTCTAATGCAAAGTAATAAAAAGGGTATGCTTTGTAGCTGTGCTGAACACAGGCGGAATATGAATTCATATCCTACGAAAACTCATAATAGGTGGATATTACTATTTCTGAAAACATTCAGTGATAGGTACTTGTTATGATTGAGCATGATGTCTACCATAGATATACAATTGATTTAATGAATATATTATAGAAAAAGACGAATAACCGTTACTTGAACAGTGAATCGAGATTGAACATGATTTTTAATAATTTGCTGATATCAGGAATTTTCTCGATATCATGTTCGTTTTCATATTTGATAGAGATGTTTCCATGGTTACTCCAGACACTACCGCTTTTTCCGACTTCCACTAAGGCGGCCATCATAATTTTTTGCTGTTTCATGGTTAGATCTTCCCTTATAACTATGCGAGTATTCTTCAGCCACTTTTCATTGCCATAAACCATATTTTCGGAGTAAACGGAAGTGAATTTTTCGATTATTGGTCGATATTTAGCGGCATTTGCTCTTCCAATTCTGTAGCAGTTTCCAAAAGAGGACTTATCTATATGTAGTTCCATTTTATCGGAAAGTATATCGAAAATCGAGTTCTCACAGTTTTACTGGTTCGATTCTCGGATGTCATATATCAGAACAGTCTCCTTCCCCATATGTTGTGAAAAAGTTCCTTTTCGATAATATTTTTATTTGTCCCTCTTGTGATGCCAATTATTCATTCATGCTCTGATTTCCCTTTTTCAACTGATTGATTCCTTCTTCAAAATTTCTACTTATTGTTTCAGTCATAGAAGTTGTGAATTCTTTCAGAAAATCTTCGGAGGTACGAAGTTTGGTAACCAATGTTTTCACAATGGATTGTAACTCTTCGTCTACTTTCTTAGTGTTGCGAGTCATGTTGAAATCGAAATTTTCAAGTAGCACTGATGGTTTTCCAAATATATTATTGATTTCGGTTTGGTATACACTGACAGATCAATTAACACATATGATTTGTACGTAGTTCACTGATTTTTATACTTCATACAGCACAGCTCAAAGACACGTCTACTCCATCGGACGATCGAGACCCGTATGAAATGAAATGGGGCTACATCAACTTCATCGATGTTCACATTGAATTCCTCCATTTTATGATCTCACATGGATACATTCGGAGTAGAATAGATTGCTTAGACCATATGACATAGAAGCAGGTATAACGCACACAACAGACAGAAAATAATACTTCGACTTCGACTATGTTTACACTGGAACTCTGCATTCTAGCTTCTGACATGCAAACAGTTGGTGCAGATTAGATCGCACCGACCATATAGAATGACTTCGAAGGGTATTTAACGAGTACAGAAGGCAGATGAGGATACATCGACATCATCGGTGTGCACACTGTATCTCTTCATTCCATCATCTCACATGGATACTATCGAGGCAGAATAGATCTCAAAGACCATATGAGACGACATCGAAGCGATTTCAACGACCACAACATCCACTGTTCACTCTACATTCTAGTATCTGACTTGCATACTATTGCACTGACCATAAGAGACGACTTTGAAAGGTATATAACGAGTACAACAGGCGAATGAAGATACAACGACTTCATTGGTGAGCACATTGTATCACTGTATTCTATCATCCCACAATGATACTATTGAAGCGGATGAGTTGACAAAGACCATATTAGACGACTTTCAAGCGGTTCAACGCACATTACAGGCCGAACAAGAAACTACAACTTCGACAATGTTTACACTGGGACCTGCATTCTAGCTCCTGACATGCGTACAGTTGGGGCAGATAAGATCGCACCGACCATATATGATAACTTTGAAGGGTATTCAACGAGTACAATAGGCAAATGAGGATACATCGATTCAATCAGTGTGCACACTGTATCTCTCTATTCTATCATCTCACATGAATACTATTGAAGCAGAATAAATCACAATGATCATATAGACGACATCGTAGCGATTTTGACGATCACAACATCCGGGATAAGAAACTCCGAGTATGTTCACGCTGTTACTCTACATTCTAGTATCTGACTCGCATACTATTTCACTGACCATAAAATACGACTTTGAGAGGTATATAACGAGTACAACAGGCGATTGGAGATACAACGACATCATTGGTGAGCACACTGTCTCTCAGTATTCTATCATCCCACAATGATACTATTGATGCAAATATGTTGACAAAGACGGTATAACGCACATAACAGGCCGAACAAGAAACTTCGACTTCGACTATGTTTACTCTGGGGCCTGCATTGTAGCTTCTGACATGCATACACTTGGGGCAAATGAGATCGCATCGACCATATAGAATGACTTCGAAGGGTATTTTACGAAAACAACAGGCTCATAAGGATACATCGACTTCATCGGTGTGCACACTGTATCTCTTTATTATATCATCTCACATGGATACTGTCATATCTCTTCACTTACTCACTTAATCTATCTGGTTGTTAATCAACAATTATTATTCTCTTGTTATGAATTTCTGCAATTGAGAAATAAAACTACTTGTTTCCGATCAAATCATTTTGCAATTATATGTACCTAACAAATTGGCGATGAGGATAACCGAATCGACACGGAATAACACCATCAGGAAGAGGATACAAGAAAAATATAGCAGAAACTACTACAGCTATCCAAACTGTTTTTTCGATTGAAACTTCCGATATGGGAAGAATCAGATTCGATCGTTGGGTGAAACGACTCGAAAGTGCTTTCAACGTGTTCAAGGTGGGAAATGATATGAAAGTTGCTTATTCACTTCATTACATTGGTCCTGATCCTTATGACATCATTTGTGATAAGTTATCACCAGAAGACCGCCACCGGATGACTTTCCAGGAATTAGTGGATTGTATGCTACAATATCATCACCGACAAACTCTGGAAATTACTGAGATTTTTCGATTTCATCAAAGAAATCAACGTGACGGAGAAACATGTCAAGAATATGTCACGGCATTACAGAAACTAGCTGTCTATTGCAAATTTGGAGATTATCTGAAGGAAACCATACGGAATAAGTTAGTCTGTGGTTCACTAGCTGAAAACATCCAAGATAAGTTACTACAAATGAAGGAGCTCACGCTAGAGAAGGCAGTTGACATTGCCACAAGTATGGAGATATCACGAAGGGATACTGCCAGTTTACATATACATGTTTCTTCTGAGGTTCATTAGGTCGAGATTCCCAGTCCAAGCAGTAGCAGATCTCACAAACTGGATAATTTTACTAGACCTTCCATCAAATCTAATAGGTCTTCAAACTATACTAACAAATATAATTTGATATGTTTCAGATGCGGATCTGAATCACATTTAGCAAATAGGTGTGATAAAATGAATGCAATTTGTGAATTTTGTAATTCGAGAGGGCATCTGAGGAGCATGTGTAGAAAAGAAG
>OU896713.1:31458194-31484390 GCA_918026855.4 Phaedon cochleariae
GGTGTTAAAAACTATTCTGAAAACTCGAGATGGCTATAAGGTAAAATCAAGGGAAGGATCGGTACATCGCACTATCTGATTACTCTTGATGATGGTAGAATTTGGCGTGGACATGTAGATCAATTGCGTTCTGTTCAGGTTCCTATATTGACCTCTATCAAATGAAGAATATTAGTAAAGATTCTAAAGTAGTATCAAATACTCAATCACTATCGCTACCTTACGCATGTACATCAACTACAGGTCCGCGTTACATTACTGTCAGATCTATTCATTTTTGGTGGCTCGTTTGAGATTATCAGACTCGCTCCGCTTCATCTTCTTTCCTGGAGCTTTCTCCTCCTATTATTCCACCTTTTCTCAGAATGTCGAAGTTGCTGTCACCTCTTGGTGAATACTGTGTACTTTTATGGATATTCTGAATGTGAGACGAATGCTTGACAGGACGCGAATCCTCACTTGGCTTGATCATCTTCAGACATGCTGTATTTGAACGCTCCATAGGTGCTTCAATGTCAGTCAGTTGTTCAAGCGCCAAATATTTATTCCTTACGATTTCAGATAGGTCCATAATTTTCTGATCTCTATCTTCGATTTTATTCTAACAAGGGCTATCCGTGATAGTATCGTTTTGACTCAATTGCTGACGAATCCCAGAGTTTGACTGGATTCGCGTCAATAATTGTTGAATAATATCAGTAGAGGTCGACTCGTTTCGTTGACCGATCTCAGTGGTGATCGATTCGTTTTGTTGATTAACCGGCTCGTTCCTTTTGTGCTTTCTCGCCAAATGTTTTCTCATACTATCCAATCTTGTGAATTTCTCCATACAATAATGACAGTTGAAAACTTTTTCATTATGACTATACAAATGTCGCTTCAGACCATAGGCCTCCTTGAATTTCTTGCTGCAATGCTGACAACCAAACATCTCAAGACGTAATATTTTTCCTTCTCACTATGATGTTAGCCATATGAAGTTAGGACAGCGACTGATGTTCTACCTCAATACACCTTGCCACACCGCCATTCATCCAGCCACACTGCCATTCACACCGCCATTCACCCCCGCCACACTGCCATTCATACCGCATATCACCCCCGCCACACCATCATTTACCCAGCCACGCGGACATTCGCACCGCCACACCGCCATTCACCCTGACACACCGCCATTTACACCGCCATTCACCCTGCCACACCGCCATTTACCCAGTCACACTGCCATTTACACCGCCACTCTGCCATTCACACCGCCACACTGCCATGATAGTAGGAATCTCTGAAAATTATTTCATGTATCTGTAGAAACGTGAAAGGTCGGTGACATTTTCGTGATGTTACAATGTTGTTTGAGAATCAGTGAGTGTGGAAAAACCAATCAGGCGAATAGGCTGTATCTCTGAATGGAATCTAGGATCATCAGAGTATGTGTGGATGTTGAACCCCATATGTGGAAACAGTACTCTGAAACATGTCATATCTGTATCTTGTATAGTAGCTGTTCGCGTGAACTAAAAATCCTATTTCTTGTGTAGAAACTTCCGTGATGGATCTGGGTATCGTATACTGTTTGATTCCGATTCTTGTTCAGGATCTTCATATAGTATCTTCATTTCGGGTGACAATAAATGGTGCCTTGTGATCACCTCATATCAATGAAATTGGTTGAGATTCCACCTTTGAAGATCTTGGAAACACTTCATATTATGATGAAATTAGTCGTTTTATGAGTTTTGGTAAAAAGTTGCCCAACATATTTTATGGTTAACGACGAAAGAATGTGTTGTCTGGGCTTACCGTGTTCATCTGACTGGTATTGCTAGTGATGGAATGATAGCAGAGATACCTGAAAGTCATTCCCCGTGGGAGTATCTGTGGAAAAGTGAAGAGGCACCGAATTTCCTGTGATGTTTCAATGTTGTTGATGAATTAACATTTCCCGTGGAAGTATTTGTAGAAACGTGAGAGGTCGTTAAGTCATTTATGATGTTTAGATGTTTTCTAAGAATTAGTGAGTGTGGCATCGCTCACCAGGCGCATGGCTTGTCTCTCTGGTATGGCTTGTCTCTATGTGTGAGTGCTGAACCCATATGAGGAACAGTATTCTAAAACAGGTCGTATCTGTATTTTGTAGAGAAGTTTCTTGTCTGGAATAAGAATCCCAGTTTCTGTGAAGCAGCGTTCGTGATAGAACTTTGTGTCATATACTGTTTGGATTCGATTGTCATTTATAATAAGCATGGGGAATTTTTATATCGGTTCGAAGAGAATGTTGCCTTGTGATTATTCTATATTGATGAAGTTCGGGAATATTCCGAATGATAGCCGAGATATGATTTTGAATAGGATGGGATACTTAAACTGTCTGGGAATGATAGCAAAAGATATAATGATTTTTCGCCGTGTACATTAGTCTTTTCGAATATTCCAATCGTGATGTTTTTGTGATGTTTTCGCCACGTTTTGACGCATGCGTAATATGTCTCTCCTCAATTATACATCATCTGCAAAACGCCTCATGTGTTAAGTGGTATCTGTCAAGTGTCATCTATCTAGCATCATTTGTAACGATGTCATGAAGAAAGTAGAGTATTTCATTCGCGCATCCATTGTCAGTGTTATTAAAAAGTTTCAATACTAGCTTCATGGAAGATAACATGAAAATATAGGTTATTCACGGCTCTCCATTCTTTATTGATATCTCGCAAACATTGAAACTCTGCGCATATCAATATATTTGCTTGTTCATCCTTAGGAGTACTATTTATTTTCAATGGTAGGATGTATTTTTTCTTGATTGTTGGATCTGTCACAGATCGTCGGTAGCCATATTGTTTTCAGATTTCGCAGTCGAGAACCTATATGCATTGTTATGATGTAAAGTCATACGTCTCTCAAATATTTCATCTGATTCGGGTTCTTGATCGTCCTGTATATAATATTTTTCCTCGTGGTAGATCATATCTTGTTCAAAACATATTTTTGTTGATCGCTAAACATACATTATCAACGTTTAATTGGAAGATAGGAAGCTGTTATCAGGTTTACCGCTGACTATCAAGTTTCTATTTCTATATTTGTTCAGTCATATCGTGGACGTTATGTGAAATTTCTCGTCGATTGAATGGCGTTGTTTTTCGAAAATGCTGTTTGTGTGAATCATTTGTGATGGTAGTGATGTGTGCTTCTAAAGAATCATGTATGTGAATAGGAGAATGGCGGTTTTTATTTTGTCTGAATTGTCTTCTCACTATTTTCATTCATTATTCAGATTTTCATCGAATCTAAGCCTGCTAAGGTGAAAAAAGGTAAATGCTTCATGACACATTTTTCTATATACTGGGCTGTATTAGAATAAGCGTGAAAATTTCGACCCTTGAGACGTTAATACTATCGAATGACATATAATTTTACACCTATATATTCCTACGCTGTAACAATCCTAACGTTCCCTCTACATAAATTTTTTGTGCTGAGTTCAATTATTTAGATTGATTTAAAGAAGTCAACTTGATGTTTACCTGTTTTTGTTCAATTTTTGGGATACAATTTCCTGTTAATTTGAAGAATTTGAAAATATCTAATGCTAATATATAATTATTTCAAAAACACCTCGTTTAGTTGAAACCTATATTTCTGCAGTTATGACCAAGTAAACGTTTCACGATCTATCAGGTCACGTGACTGAGAGGACTTAGGAATATTGTAGGAATTTGATGAGAATTGGCCTACAATATATAAGATTTCTATGTGACAGAATTTTTTTAGGTCTGATCGGGTATGCTTTCATATTAGTTCACCCGAAACATGATACCTATTTCGCTACCTGCAGATTACATCCCATCGCACAAAACGCTATCCCCTAGTTCCTCTGACTCTTAGATTACTAGTTTTGGTAGAGAGTTGGTTGACATATTTTATGAACCAACCAGAATACCTCCTATGGTAAAACACTGAGCTGTTATATGAGTTTGAGGTGTTAATAGTTGTTCGATATATTCCAAAGTGGATGGTGAAAGGGTGTTCTTTTTTCGTTGTTTGATGCAGAATGTTTAGCATTATCAATCTCGTATATTTGGACCTTTCAAGAAACCTATTCCATCATTTTTATTGCTACCTCTGAGTATGATGAAATCTAGAGAATTTTCGGACTTTGCATATAAATGAAGAATCTTTCTTGTAGAGTATTTGACAGCTATATATTTTCTGTATCTCAAGGCTGCCATGTTCATTTTTTCTGTATAATCTCTAATGCCTAACGCCCTAAGCCTCTAGCGCCCCCCTTACATTTCGAGTTCTGGTTAAGAGTTGTTTGATATGTTCCGTGGGTTCTTCCTTTAGTGAAGTTGTTAAATGAGTTTTGGTAAAGAGTTTTTAGATATATTCTTAGTTTGATGGTGAATGGTTGTTATTTCTTCGATAGTTGATGCAGACTGTTAAGCATCATTAGTCAAGTATATTTCAAGCTTTCCCGATATCTATAATATAATTTTTTTTCATTCTGCTTGTCAGTATAATGATAGTGATTGCGTCACGCTAATTTTCCATTGATTTTGCTGATATATAGAGAATTTTCAGACCTATTCTAGATATAATAAGAATCGTTCTTGTAGAGTAGTTGACAGTTATATATTCTTTCTGTCTGATTGCTGCCATGTTTATTTTTTCTGTATAATCGCTAATCTTCAAGGCCCCTAACCTCTAGCACCCCTCACATTACGAGTTTTGATAGTGAAATTTTCACATATTCCGCTAGCACTTCTCTGGTGGAGCACCGATCTCTTTTTCATGTTTTGTTTGAGAGTTGTTCGACATTTTTGTCTAATATATGCTAGGCATGCCTATAGTAGATAGTTTTCGCAGCGAGTTTCTCTGTATATTTTGTCATTGTCGCCCTGAAAATTGATCGGAATCAACAGTCAGCGCGTCATCTGTCATACGTTGCCTGTCTAATATGTTTGAATGATGTGTCTCGTTTTTTATGGGGTTACTGAAATGAGTATATGTAGTAAACATCGTTTGTACTGAATATGAGCGTTCGTTTTCGGTTGAGAAATGAATCATCGGCCAAAAGTTTGGCGTGATATATGTGCTATTTTGAATCGATCGCCATTTTGTTTCAATAGCCATTTTGATTAAGATTCGTGGGTTATGTCGAATCTAAGTTGGGTGGTTACGTGTCATACGTCGTCTGTCAAACATCATACGTATCGTTAATATTCGTAGGTTAGGTCGACCCTGAGTGTCTGCTTTTGACGAGCGTGTCACGTGGTATCCGTCAAACGTTAGTTGAGCGTTTAGTTTCAATGAAACCCGGAAGGTCACATGTCATCTATCATATGCTATCTGCCATCTGTCATACGTTGGCTGTAATCTACTATAAATGTGATATATTATTTTGTTGTGAAATTTCTGTAATATTTGTATATCGCTACTTCAAAGTTGGGAACCAACTCCCCAGAAGTCGAAACTTGTGCGGGGTTAGGAAGAGTGGGACCTACAGCTTATTGTGGAATCCGAACCACTTCTAGGGCATCGAGGGGCTGCCAGGATTACAACCATGAATCACACATTCTGAAGAAAAATGCTCAGTCGATAGCCGGATTCGAACGGACAGTACCTCTGCATCGTGAACGGCTATCTAGCGAATTTCAGCGCATAGACAAACTCGACCACGGACACCCTGTATATTTTCATTCAGCGATCCTCCCTGTATATTCCATCTTGTTATTGTTGTTTTCATCAGTATTTCATGCAATGCGGTGTAATCATTCCAACTATTTGGGAAGTCTACCCCACGATTACATACTTCCCAACACAAACACACTATCGATCGGAATCATCAGCTAGTGCGTCATACGTTACGTAAATGTTTGTAGGATCCATATCTAAGGTGGGCGACGCGTTCCCTGTATATATCTCTATTCAAACACACTGTACATTGAACGAAAGCATCAGCTAGCGAAGAAGCCTGGGCACGTGTCATCTGTCGATGACCATCTGTCAAACGTCATCTGCCATACGTCAGCTATCTGTTTGCTAAGTCCATATGAAGTGTGGTGGTCTACTCATGAGTTGCCCTTTATCAAATACCCTGTATATCGACCCTGTTATCGACGCATTTTGTTATTCACATTCGAAAAAGTACCTAGATCTAGGGAAAATCTAATCTGCTGTACATAGGCTCTGATGGCCCGCAAATTGTAACTTCCGTAGAATCTAGGGAAGAAATGTATGAGAAATATTTCTGAATTTTGATGTAAATTTTCCTATAGTATAAGATTGTTATTGAGTTTTGCATGTATCTTCGCCGATTTTGTATCAACAATCGCGTTTTTTGCTCTATTGTATGGCAAGAAAGGTGATTATAGCGGTATTGGTATACCCTTATACCACCCGCCCATAACCCCTAGCGTCCCTAACCCTTACGAGTTTCGACTGTTGTTTGATGAAAGGATGAGCTGTCTGGGCTTGCATCTGATCATCGTATATCAAATATTCAGCATTATGAGTGAAAGTGTAGGTTATTCGCATATCTTGATTCGATTTTGACTAGAATCTTAGGACTTTGTATATTATTCGTGAGTTGAACATCGAAAAGCCCTCGAAGTCTTTTTCCGTGTTTTGTTCAAGAGTTGTTCGACATTTTTGTCTAATATATGCTAGGCATGCCTATAGTAGATAGTTTTTGCAGCGGGTTTCTATTTTCTCATTATCGCCATAGGTGTTTCAATAGCCATTTTGATTAAAATTCGTAGGTTGTCTCGACTGTGAGTGTTTTTGCCGACAAGCACTGGAAGATCACGTGATATACGTCATCTGTCAAACATCATACGTATCATCATTTCAGCGCCATTTTGAACCGGTAGCCATTTTGACGGCCTCTGCTTCTGACGAGCGCCTCTCGTGGTATCCGTCAAACGTTAGTTGAGCGTTCAGTTTCAATGAGCACCGGAAGGTCACATGTCATCTATCATATGCTATCTACCCTTTGTCATACGTTGGCTGTAATCTACTATAAATGTGATATATTATTCATGAGACACCCTGTATATTTTCAGTCAGCGATCCTCCCTGTATATTCCATCTTGTTATTGTTGTTGTGTTATCGCTATTCTTATCAGCAGCTTTGGGCTAGCGTTGAAGCCGGATGACCTTGAAAGAGTAAATTTTTGCTATTTTTGAGCTTGAATTTTCTTATGGAGATTAACATGAAAAAAGTTGTCAAAATGCGGGGGTTTCGGCATAGCTCCTTCACTGAAGTACATTCCAAAGTGAGGGCATCCAGAGCAGATGACGGAACTTCTAATATATAGTTGTGTGTTTGATAAAACGATGGCATCTCGAACATAATACATGGCCTGCCACATGGACTGATGCTATTTCTTGAGAAACGTATTTTGTGTATGCTCCATCCCAAAACAATTCGATCCAGATCAGCCTATAACATAGTGAAGATTATTCAACAAACATGTCGAAATATCATCTGTCAATGGTTTTTTATAATTGATATCGATTTTTTTCTGGTTCACTATTCAATATATGTATAAAAACTAAATAGTAGTATTTTTCAAATCCAATCTCGAAATTGTCATCACATTTTTGACATTAGTGTTCTTGAACATCCTCTGATCATAATTGTGATAATAATGTGGACAATTCATAAGGAATATTGTCATACAGGGTGTATTTAAATAACACCGAAAAAATTCAAGGGGTGTTTCCTTAGGATATTCTTACAATAAAAGTTAATATAAACATGTATCCAAACTTGCTTCGTTTTCTAGATACAGGATGTTGAAGGTTCATGGTGCCAAAATTCAGTAGGGATGGAGACTGGGAAAGCTCCAAAATCTCAAAATGATTCTGATTGGGGTTATTGAGTAATCTCAATGGACGTCTTGAAAACACTTACATCAAAATTGTTTCCTCAAAAGCTAACCTTGATACAAAAATCACACGAAGGATAAAAAAGTTGTTTTTTCCATAGTTCAGTCTAATTACAATATGAAACTTAGAAAAACCGGTGGTGGACAATGACATTCACCATAGATATCGATAAATTTACACACGGTGACACCACTGAAAATATTATTTCGAATCTAATTGCACTATAAGAAGCTTTATATTACTATCAACAAAACCACAAAGTTTTTATTGGAATTGATGAGAAGACAATTGATAAATGAATAGAAACAAGATTTTTCATAGAAATATCAATACCCTGTATCTCGAAAACGGAGCAAGTTAGGACACATGTTCATATGAACTTTATTTCCTAAAATATCACAAGGAATCCTCCCTTGAATTTTTTCGGTGTTATTCAGATACACCCTGAATAATGATGAACATTGGAATATTCTCATCAGTTATATAATGAACATAAAATAATTATATACAGTGTGTCCATGTCCATCCAACAAGAGAGTGATTTTATTCTTGGACTGTTATGAAGTGGCCATCAACTGCGACTATATCTCAGAAAGTCACGACAAATAATGATAGATTCCGAATCAGGGTCGCTTGAAACATGGCCGTACCGCTTTTTATCATCATAAAACACAGGGTGTCCGAAAAAACGAGATATTATTATTTTTCAATACGTGATCAGAAAATGTGGTACTACGATATTTTAGGGAAAAACAAATAACAAATTATTATTGAGTATAACTTCAAATACCTACATCATGATCATTCTTCACTCAAATAATTATGACGAATTCTAAATAGGATCACTTGAATCATACCTGTACTGAATTTTATCATCAATAAACGAAGGCTGCCTGGAAAAAACAAATTCTTTATTCCTTTGGAATTGATGAAAGAAATTATTGTACACTCATCAGATATGAAAAGTACTTCTTCTCAGACAAATCGTATATTTGAATGATGAAAATCAGTACAGATATGTTCAGAGTGGTGCTCAATGAGAATTTGTCATGAGTTCTTTTCAAAAATACATACTCTATACCTATAGGTACATTTCCTGATAATATGTATTAGAAAAAATAGGAATCAGTTTTTTTTTGCACTCTCTGTGTTTGATGATGATGAGAATCAGTACAATTTTGTGTTCCTGTGCTCCTGATTCAGAATTCATAATCTTTTTCATTTCGAATCCCTGATAGTAGGTACTCTCTGGAATATGGGTCAATAAAATTGGTCGCAGTTGACCACGATAACAGTCCAACAATAGAATTACTTTGATGTTTGATGGGCCTTTTTGTATACTTACCTTTCCAACAACAAAAAAGTATTTCGAAATCGATCAGATGATAACGATTTTACAGGGGTGATAAGTCTTTGAAGTGGACACACTGTTCATATATAAAGAAATACATTGAGTATTCGCATTCTCTATCTGATAAAGTCAATAATTCTTTCTCGGTATATTCAACAGAAAAAACTTAAAAAGATCATGAGTTTGTATGTATTGGTATACTTCTCCTATAGATTTTGGTTTCCATTTTAATACTGAATATATTGATAAGTTATATTTTCATATTCTCCATCTTTAGTTATTCACCTGATTTCAAAGAGATTGTATTTTTTCAACTTGTTCTCATTAGATATGACTGCAAAATAGAGAAATATCTCTTATCTATAAATACCTGCACTAGCTCCATGAAGCAATACCGAATGAGCAATTCATCTAAGAAAGAACCATCATACAGATTGTCATCTTTAAGCATCTCGAATAAATTTATCCAAAATTGTGCCATAATTATGCTTCCTGAAAATACACCACCATGCCTCTATTCGCTGATTATTCGTACTTCTACCATATAAGGAAGGAGGCCTGTCACAGGATGATTTGTCGAACGTTTGGTGAAGAGCCATGTGAATTATTTCCACCAATGCATTTTCGGTGCCAGAATCGCTTCTAAGAGTTATGGGATACCCTCCAATAGTCTTTGAGGCGTCCAAGTAATAGCCAGCAATGACCTGTGAATAAGAAGAATTCACAAAGGTAGGTATCCCAGGTAGCACATCAAATTACTGAATCCCGATTAATACATATATTGTATGTAGATGTAAAAATAATATTGTTTCAATATAGGAGTATATTGAAAACCCAATATTGGAATGATAATATTGGTGGAATATTGGTTCAACCTGAGCTAAATGTGGATTGTCAGCTACAATAGCTAGCAATATTGGTTGGAAGCTTCGTTTACAATATACGAAAAAACATATATTTGATGAATGTTATATAATATTATTTCACTAATGTCAGTATAACAACATTGTATACATATAGTTTTCAACAAATTCTAACCAATATTGTGATTTGATCATTATCCCCATGTCGATTCTGAAGTGGTAATGCCGTATTGTATAATCGAGTTCGACTGCACATTGGTTGAATATTGTTTCAACAATATTTGGAACATCATATTCACCAATATTGATTGATATCGTTCCAACAATATCATGCGAATGATATTGAATGCATATTGTTAAGATGAATATCCATATCGGCCATTCAATATTTTTCTTGATATTGGTGGCATAGAGGAGCAAAACCATATTTTATTTCCGAGTTCCATTGCATATCGGTAACATATTGTTGTGAAGATGAATCCATATCGGCATTTCGATCAGTGCCGGTCAGACGAGAGAATATGGATATTGGCTCGAGACGAATGAGAGGCATACTTACCTGGCGTAGAGGTTACCCATGATCAACAAGGTGGCTTTCGATACACCAATATTTCCAACTAAATTAGCACCAATATTGCCAAATGTTCACTTTTTATTTCTCGCCAATATGACGTTCACAATATTTTGGCGATATTTTCGTAATATTGCACCGATATTTGGGTCGATTCTGTTCGGATCTTGATATAACATTGCTAAGATAATAATATTGTTATGATCGTAACATATAGCAATATTGCTATGAAGTTTTGTATTCTGTTCGCAGAGTAACTGCAAGACTGGTTATAAGTTCAAGTGATAGCAATATTGTTGAAAAATTGAGAATTTTCAAGCTGACAACACTGTTTTCAACTCAATGTTCGAGTGTTGGGTATCGATTTTGCCTTCATTTCATGGATTCATGATCATCTAACCTCTCAAATTAGTCAGCCCTGCACTGACATTTAACAAAATTATGTTCGAATCCAGAGATTTTGTATTTGCTGAATCTGGTCGTCGTTGTGCGACTGGTGCAAGTAATCAATCATGTCCCCGAAATGGAAAAAAACTAAAAGCCGGATGAAACAAATCGTGATTTTTTTTTAAATTCTAGCAAAATAGCTTGATGAACTATCCATCAGGCAACTGAAATTTCTCTGATATGCCGAAATTGTAGTCTCATATTTCCTCTACAAATTGGAACTTCAAGAAAAGGTTTTCAAGTAGTTAGTCACGGTAGTGAACCCATCCTATATGTTTGAAATCACCATTCTAAGTTTTTCAATATTTCTTCTACGAATTGGAACTCCGAGGAAAGGTTTTCGAGTAGTCTGTGACACTACTGAACTCTCATATGTTTTTAATCCACTATTTTCTGAAATATCATACAAAACGAAGGATCCACTACCTTGTAATAAGATAGCAAGCACAAAATTTATCTAGACAGCAAGAAAGCTGACCAGATGTCATTGAAATTGACAGATCATATTGCCAAAAATCGATGATCAGAATTCCACTTTTTCAAATCTTGCTATGATAGCAATATCATCTCGACAACCATATTGCTATTTGCAAACAGAATCGACCTGATTGTCCCAATATCTGTGTGCAACTTGGGATCATTTATATGAATAAATATACGTTAAGATAAATGAATTACGAAACAAAATCATTTAAATATCTATAAGAAATAGAATAGTTTTCAACCTTAATATCACTAGATGTGTGTCTAACCCGAAGCCAAATTTTTTGTCTTGAGAACCCATCAATACAACCGTTTATGCATATTCCGTATGGCTTGAGCTTATCGTAGGAATCCATGTGCCACAAATAATTTGGTCCTTTATTGGAATATTGCCTTCGTCTTAGCCTTTTTCGCTTTCGAATTTCTACTCCTTGCGGATCTGAGTACCACAATAATTCACGGACTTTTGTCTGTGTTACTGTTGAATTATTTTGTAGACATTTGAGGTGAAACCACCTATATACATGGAGCTGAGAGGATTTCAGGATTCCGTTTTCCATAAATTCAACAACATCTCCAATATTGGAGAAATGTTTTCGCATATAAAAGTTGAGTTTAGCTGATATCCGTTTGAGTGTACGTAATGAAATACATTCATTGTGGAGTAGTCTCAAATAATCAATTATTCCTTTATGCTGAAATCCCAGCAAAAAATACTGATCTACTAATTGTTCTGTTGTTTTTTCCTACTTGAAAATGTTATATATTACTAATAAGCAACACAAACTACGGAATACTTACTGTTGCAGTATCATCCATAGTCACAGATGAAGGTTATTAACAAGAATTCAGAGAACAAACTGATGAGTGACAATGGAAATTATTGATTTCTGTCCACATATTTAACCAATATAATTTGGCTTCTGACTTCAGTTTCGGAATCCCGACTATAAAGTCGGACCCCCGACTTTAAAGTCGGACCCGCGACTTCAATCTCGGACCCCCGACTTTGAAGTCGGACCCCCGACTTCAATCTCGGACCCCCGACTTCAAAGTCGGGATTCGAAAAAAAAAAGTATAGGTGGCCCTTCAGCGCCTTCGTACGACATAGAAGCTGGTATAACGCACACAACAGACAGAAAGTGAAACTTCGACTGCGACTTTGTTTACACTGGAAATTTGCATTCTAGCTCCTGACATGCATACAGTTGCGGCATAAAAGATCGCACCGACGATATAGAATGACTTTGAATGGTATTGCACGAGTACAACAGGCAAAGAGGATACATCGACTTCATCGGTGTGCACACTGCTTCTCTCTTTTCTATAATCTCACATAGATACTTTGTAGCAGAATAGAACGCAAAGACCATATAAAACGACATCGAATCAAGTATAACCGTTACCACCGATACAACAAGGCCAGCAGACTCTGACGTAAACAGCTCGTGACGTCGACCAGTGAAGCCAGTGTTTTATTTTATCGCTTGTCGACTAACGCGTCAGTTCGTGTTAATCCATCGGTGATTCACGTATGTTAGAGCCTAATTTATAATGATGAATTAATAATAGGAGACAATTATTACTCTCTCATAAAAAGTATAAGTAGAGGAAGAATATAAAAGCTTCGATTATGCAGTTAGTTTTTTATTCGTATATTATAATCAACAAAATCATCTCTGAATTCGAGGAAATTTTCTTGAATGTTCATAATAAACGAGCATTCTTAACTCTCATTCTCAGATTTCTTTCTGAAAATGGTCATTTGCCTCGTGGCAATGAATGCAGAATTCATTCCAATGATCAAATTGCAACAATCATATCAACATGAACTACAAACACTCTACTCAAAAAAGGTAAAACTGCATTTATCATGATACTTATCATGAAGAAATTCGACTGAAAAGTTCCAAATTCCATCTTCTTTTTCACCTGTCTTCTGGATGGCATTCAGAACAAATTTCCCGTCTTTTTTCATCATATTGGACAATTTATATATAATTCAACTATTAATATGATTTTCTAGAGATTAATCCATATTTAGTGAAAAGAAGGAAGAATATCATTCAAAATCATGGCGTGTGTAATGTCATTCGTAAGCAATCTATTGACATTTGTCATCTCGTATTTTGATTGACTATTGATTAAGTGGTCGTCATCTGGAATGCTTGTTCACTAAACATGAAAAACTCGTCATAAAAATCATATTTCCTGTTGAATTTTCTATATAAAAATGTGCCATCGGAGTACATTATGAGTATATAAAGTGTCCAATGACAAAATAAGAGCAAGTAGCTTCAAATGCCCCCAACACAAGGGGAGAAAGAAGGCGAAATTTCGAACTTTTTCTCGAAATATCTCAAATAAATAGTGTTTTTTTTCACATTTTCATTATAAAATTCGGACTATCAGACGAAAATACGTGGGTACCGAAAGAAATTTTCAAAAAAAAAACAATCGCATGATAAATGCAGTTTTACCCTTAAAAATTACGGTTTCAAGTGTAACGATTCACTTGGGTGAAAAATCCAACAACAGAAAATTGAAAACACTCACTGGTTATTTTTTTCAGGTAATAGGCATTCTCCAAGATGAATATAGGTAATTGTAACAAACGGCATGTCAATCAAAATAAAATACATTTTCCACAATTTTCTTTCGATCAATCTCACGATAGGTTTATGTTCTGTGAACCCTGTGAAAGTAGGTGTGAAGTTTACCTTCACCACAATTTTTGCCAATATATTTAATTCGAATGGGTTGCTGTAGGTGGATATTTGTGTTTTATCCTGGATTTTGCTTTAAAACTTCGTTTTTCCATAATAAAATCGAATGGGGTGCAAAGAAGGGCTCAGTTGACGACTGGCATCTTTTTTAACCAGAAGCCCTTCAAAGAACAGCGAAATCGGCTCAATGATGATCTAACATTGAAATCGAAATACGCGGTCGCCTTATAGCGCTATAAGCGCTTGTCGTTTCGAGCTGCTGGTTAGGCCTGACTAAGTGACGTCATCCCCGGAGCATGCAGGCCTTGTTGTATCGGTGATAACGGTATAACGCTTAGAACAGACAGAACATAACACTTTGACTTCGACTATGTTTACACTGGAACTCTGCTTTCTAGCTTCTGATATGCATACAGTTGTGGCAGATACCATCTCACTGACCATATAGGATGACTCTGGAGGATATGTGAGAATACATCGATTTCATCAGTGTGCACACTGTATTTCTCTTATCTATCATCTCACATGATTACTATTGGTGCCGAATAGATCGCAAAGACCATATGAGACGACTTCGTAGCGATTTTAACGATCACAACATCCAGGATAAGAAACTCCGAGTATGTTTTCCCTCCACATTCTAGTATCTGACTTGCATACTATTGCACTGATCATAAAAGACGACTTTGAAAGGTATATAACGAGTACAACAGGCGAACTAAGATACAACGACATCATTGGTGAGCACACTGTATCTCAGTATTCTATCATTCCACAATGATACTATTGAAGCAAATATGTTGCCAAGGACCATCAAAAACGACATTCGGGCAGGTATAAACGCACATAACAGGCCGAACAAGGAACTTCGACTTCGACTATGTTACTACAGATACCATCTTACTGACCATATGAAAAGACTCTGTAGGATATATAACGAGAACAACAGGCAAATGAAGATACATCGACTTCATCGGTGTGGACACTGTATCTCTCCATTCTATCATCCCACATGGGTACCTTTGGAACAGAATTGATCGCATAGACCATATGAGATGTAATGGAAGCGGGTATAATGCACACAACAGACAGAAAATGAAACTTTGACTGCGATTCTGTTTACACTGGAAATCTGCATTCTAGCTCCTGACATGCATACAGTTGCACTGCAGATCGCACTGACCATATAGAATGACTTTGAGGGGTATTCAACGAGTACAACAGCGCAGATGAGGATACATCGACTTCATCGGTGTGCACACTGTATCTCTTCATTCAACTCACATGGAAACTATCAAAGCAGAATAGATCGCAAAGACCATATAAGACGACATCGAAGTTATTTTGACGATCTCATTATCCAGAATGAGAAACTTCGAGTATGTTTATACTGTAACTCTACATTCAAGTATTCCTTTTGCATACTATCGCACTGACCATAGAAGACGACTTTGAGAGGTATATAACAAGAACATCAGGCGAATACAGATACAACGACTTCATTGGTAAACACACTGTATCTCTGTATTCTATCATCCCACAATGATACTATTGAAGCGGATAAGTTGACAAATTACAGGCCGAACAAGAAACTTCATCTCCGACTATGTTAACACTAGGACCTGCATTCTAGCTTATGACATGCGTTCAGTTGGGGCAGATAAGATCGCACCGACCATATATGATAAATTTGAAGGGTATTCAACGAGTACAACAGGCAGATGAGGATACATCGACTTTATCGGTGTGCACACTGTATGTCTCCATTCCATCATCGCACATGGATACTATCGGAGCAGAATAGATCGCAAACACCATATAAGACGACATCGAAGCAAGTATAACTCTGTTCACACTGATACTCTGCTTACTAGCTTCTGACATGCATAGAGTTGGGGCAGATACCATCTTACTGACCGTATAAGTTGACTCTGTGTGGTATATGACGAGTGCAAATGAAGATACATCGACTTCATCAGTGCGCACACTGTATCTCTTCATTCGATCATCTCACATTGATACTTCAGGAACAGAATAGATCGTAAAGACCATATAAGACGACATCGAAGCAAGTATAACTCACACAACAGGCAGAAAATGAAACTTTGACTATTTTCACACTGGGACTCTGCTCTCTTGCTTCTAACATGCATACAGTGGGGGCAGATACCATCTCACTGACCATATAAGTTGACTCTGTGTGGTATATAACGAGTACAACAGGCAAATGAAGATACTTCGACTTCATCGGTGCGAACTTTGTATCTCTCTATTCTATCATCTCACATGGATACTATTGAAGCAGAATACATCGCAAATACCATATAAGACGACATCGAGACGATTCTAACGATGACAACATTCAGAATGAGAAACTTCGAGTATGTTTACACTGTAACTCTACATTCAAGTGTCTGACTTTCATACAATTGCACTGACCGTGAAAGTCGACTTTGAAAGGAATATAACGAGTACAACAGGGGAATGAAGATACAACATCATTGGTGAGTACACTGTATCTCAGTAGTTCATCATCCCACAACGATAGTATTGAAACAAATATGTTGACAAGACCATATCAGACGACATTCAAGCGGGTATAACGCACATAACAATCCGAACAAGAAACTTCGACTTCGACTATGTTTACTCTGGGGCCTACATTCTAGCTTCAGACATGCATACACTTGGGGCAGATGAAATCGCATCGATCATATTGAATGACTTTGGAGGGTATTCAACGAGTACGAAAGGCAGATGTGGATACATCGACTCTATCGGTGTGCACACTATATCTCTCTATTCGATCATCTCACATGGACACTATTGGACCAGTATAGTTCGCAAAGACCATATGAGATGACATTGAAGCATGAATAACGCACACAAAAGGCAAAAAGAGGAACTTCGCTTCCGACTATGTTCACACTGGGACCTGCATTCTAGCTTCTGACATGCATACAGTTGGGTCAGATGAGATCGCACCGACCCTATAGAATGACTTTGGAGGGTTTTTAACGAGTACAACAGGAAGATGAGGATACATCGACTTCATCGGTGTGCACAAGTATATGTACAGCAAGAACACGGGACCAATTTGGACAGTTTTTCCATGTTAATTCCCATAAGAAAATTCAAGGTCGAAAATAGCAAAAATGGCTCTTTTCTCATATACAGCCAGAGCATGAAGGCTCAATTCAGTTTCTCCATCTCAATCTCCATAAGAAAATCTAAGGTCGAAAAAATAGCAAAAAATGGCTCTTCTTTCAAGGTCACCGCAGTTGACCATGTTTGTAGGAGTACAGAACGGGTGAAAATTTATAGGGAGGAAAGACAGGTTGGAAAAATAATGAGTACTGATACATGATAATATTCATTATTCGTTAGTGTGAATATATATATATATAAACAAAATAATTCTAGAGATATCACCATCAATTTATATGAGCCATATTCCACAACATCATCATCGATTGAATAGTGTCCCCCATGGTAACGTTTCATCAGTTCCAAGAATTACATATCTCTTATCATCATTCGGACTGAGAGCAATCTTCTTTCGTATGATAGAATAAACTTGATGTTTATCTGATTTGATCAAATTCTGAGTGACAGTTTTTTCCTTCCAATTATCCAAACACTCAACATAATCAGTGAAGGTTATTGATGTCTTCACAACAGACGACTTCACACCCTTAGCCTTTTTCGTTATACCAAAATTCCTCAGAATATCATCAATTTCAAAATCATCATATCCTTCATGCATCAGTTCTTCTCGTTTACTCATAATGTCATCAATCGTAGTTAGAATTCTTGTTGAGTAGAGTTTCGATCTCAGACCAACGTAGTCGATCATCGGTACTCCGGTTTGCTCATCTTTTAACATTCCCAGCACTTTCTTATTGACTTGAGGAATATTATAAATGTTATTCGATTTATAGTCGGAGGTATCGAAGCGCTGATGACAGTCCTTCTTCATAACCTCATATGGATCTTGACCAACAATCTCATAAATCAAGCTGTCAGTATCATTATAGAGAACTGAGCAATCACGAAATGTGTTGGACATATAGTCGTAGTGAAAGTCATATAATGTTGTCTTAGCTAAATCTAAAATAGCTTGACCAACATAAATGGGTTTGTTAAGATAGATTTCCAGTTTTTTTCATTTCTATAGCAATCAAATTTTCATTGAAGACTATACAATTCTTGAACTCGGGTTTTGAAATGTACGCCTCAGCACCATATCTTCCCACCCACTCTGTCAAAAGTCTGACATTAACTCTCTTCCTAATGTTTTCCATTGTCTTATCAAAAACAGCGTTGTTCATGAGCTTGACGTCGATATTGGTGTCAGTCCATTCAAAACCTCCATATGGTAAAGCTTGAGACATAGCTTATCCGTATTGGTTATTGACGTCATAGTACATCAAGAAGGAATCGGCTTTCGAAGGATCATAATCAGGAATATATTTATTGTTTGCATGAGCTCTTCTTTTTGAACAAACTTGACTGAGACCTCCTCGGATGCCTTGCTCAACAAACAAAAACATGTCAGGGTCAGTGATAAGTTCCACTCCTGATTCGTATATTTCAACATGGCATCCCAAGTGAATCCTGGCAGGGTGTAATAGTGTGCGGGGTCAAGATTGTGAGTTCTGAGGCAGCTGGTACGAAACTGTTCAAATACGTCTGCGAGAAGGAGAATATCAGTCATCATGTATAGATCCACGTACTGACCCAAGTCTCGACAATTGAACTCATTCCACACAAGATTTGCACGAAGATAGAGTCTGCGAGGGCAGGCCTTATCGTCTTATTTATTATAAAAAGCATCAATTGGAGGTAGCCGGGTTTCGCTGAAACGCTCAAACGAGTCGAAGTAATCATATGGCTTCACACCTTTCTTAGTTAGAAGATGAAGTTGATCTTCGGCGACGCTACAGAATTGAGACCTCAGATTGGGGAATTCGGTTAAATAAGATGCTAACTTGTCCAGAGAGGAATTCATAAAACGGAAGCTGTCGATGAATCTGAACTGAACACAAGTTCCGTCAACATGTTTAGTGAAGGAAATGTACTTCTCCTTCGTTATGGGCAGTAAGTCGATAGTTCCTTTCATTTTAGTGGCAATGTCAGCTATTACAAAATTTGCATCGTAACCACTCAAATCATGGAATACAACAGGCACCACAGGACTGTCCTTATAATTTATATTACAAGAATCGTGAGCAGCTCCTCTGTAATTTTTTTTCTGGAACTAGGTGATTATGGTCCCTTACTCTCACATCATCAAGTCCAAATTTCTGCTCACAAATGTGACAATGTGTCGCATTTCGAAAATCTGCTTCTCGCAAAAATATTTACGTCCATTTTCTTTCCTCAGTTGAGTTGAAAGGAGCCTAGACATGTCTTTAATCCAAACTTAATGGTGTCTACTTGGAGCGGTGTTCTCATGTCCTGCTTTATTGGAATGATCATGAATCAGTAGCAGGTTGACGTGCTTTTCTTTTTTATCTCTGGTAAGGTAGGTCGGTAGAGTAATCAGCTCCTTTTTATTTTGCTTCAGTATATAAACATTGATTGACATTCCATTCTGCCGCTCGAACAGGGGTATTTGATTGACTGTCATCGGGAACTGAATACCTTTCAGATTAAGAATGGTAGATGGGTGAGGATAGGAAGAAGTTCTGTCGTTATGTACTTCGACTGGATACAAAGCTGAGATGACTGCCCAAGAAAAACATGCATTATCATCATTTTCAACGTTGATGCAAGCTTGTTTTTGCTTGATTTGCGGGAGTAGCTCAATGTATGAGGATCCAAGTTGGGGAGTGAACTTGTTTATGTTCACACCTAGATTGATGATGCTCTTCAATGCCCATCCGCTGTCACGCTCCTGGAACTCCTCTAACTCCTTCATAATAGGATCAATCACTTTCTCATTGAACCACTTGTTAATGTCTGTATTCCTATAGATGGGTGAGTCAGAAGTAGTGAAGTATTTGTAATCAGTCTGTATGAGATCTCCTTTAGTGATCTCAAATTCTCCGCAGAACACAGCGTTAACTTCGACTGCTTCATCTTTTTTAAGTGCATTCTGAATACGTATCCGGAAAAGAGCTTTACAATCAGCCATGAATGCTTCAGGGTCCTTATGTTTCAAATTTGAGATAACTCCAGTTCTGATGCGAGACTGAAACGCAGATTCTGAATCATTTCAACGAACTCTATCCCGTGCAGTTTCTTTTCTGGAAGATAACCCAGCTCCCCTCTTCTGAATTGCTTTGAACTGGTTTCGGAAGGTTTTCATATTTCTAAGGCAATCCTCCAGATGCTGCTTCTCGCCCAAGTTTTTTGAGTACCGCAAGGCATTATTTAGTCGCTTTATTCCCTTCTGACATTCTTGAAGTCCTTCTCTCACGCGATTTCCATCATAGGAAGATGTTTGGAGACCAAGAAGAGCAGCAATGTGACGTATCAAATCGCCCCCCTTACATTTCGAGTTCTGGTTAAGAGTTGTTTGATATGTTCCGTGGGTTCTTCCTTTAGTGAAGTTGTTAAATGAGTTTTGGTAAAGAGTTTTTAGATATATTCTTAGTTTGATGGTGAATGGTTGTTATTTCTTCGATAGTTGATGCAGACTGTTTAGCATCATTAGTCAAGTATATTTCAAGCTTTCCAGATATCTATAATATAATTTTTTTTTCATTCTGCTTGTCAGTATAATGATAGTGATCGCGTCACGCTAATTTTCCATTGATTTTGCTGATATATAGAGAATTTTCAGACCTATTCTAGATATAATAAGAATCGTTCTTGTAGAGTAGTTGACAGTTATATATTCTTTCTGTCTGATTGCTGCCATGTTTATTTTTTCTGTATAATCGCTAATCTTTAAGGCCCCTAACCTCTAGCACCCCTCACATTACGAGTTTTGATAGTGAAATTTTCACATATTCCGCTAGCACTTCTCTGGTGGAGCACCGATCTTTTTTTCATGTTTTGTTTGAGAGTTGTTCGACATTTTTGTCTAATATATGCTAGGCATGCCTATAGTAGATAGTTTTCGCAGCGAGTTTCTCTGTATATTTTCTCATTGTCGCCCTGAAAATTGATCGGAATCAACAGTCAGCGCGTCATCTGTCATACGTTGCCTGTCTAATATGTTTGAATGATGTGTCTCGTTTTTTATGAGGTTACTGAAATGAGTATATGTAGTAAACATCGTTTGTACTGAATATGAGCGTTCGTTTTCGGTTGAGCAATGAATCATCGGCCAAAAGTTTGGCGTGATATCTGTGCTATTTTGAATCGATCGCCATTTTGTTTCAATAGCCATTTTGATTAAGATTCGTGGGTTATGTCGAATCTAAGTTGGGTGGTTACGTGTCATACGTCGTCTGTCAAACATCATACGTATCGTTAATATTCGTAGGTTAGGTCGACCCTGAGTGTCTGCTTTTGACGAGCGTGTCACGTGGTATCCGTCAAACGTTAGTTGAGCGTTTAGTTTCAATGAAACCCGGAAGGTCACATGTCATCTATCATATGCTATCTGCCATCTGTCATACGTTGGCTGTAATCTACTATAAATGTGATATATTATTTTTTTGTGAAATTTCTGTAATATTTGTATATCGCTACTTCAAAGTTGGGAACCAACTCCCCAGAAGTCGAAACTTGTGCGGGGTTAGGAAGAGTGGGACCTACAGCTTATTGTGGAATCCGAACCACTTCTAGGGCATCGAGGGGCTGCCAGGATTACAACCATGAATCACACATTCTGAAGAAAAATGCTCAGTCGATAGCCGGATTCGAACGGACAGTACCTCTGCATCGTGAACGGCTATCTAGCGAATTTCAGCGCATAGACAAACTCGACCACGGACAACCTGTATATTTTCATTCAGCGATCCTCCCTGTATATTCCATCTTGGTATTGTTGTTTTCATCAGTATTTCATGCAATGCGGTGTAATCATTCCAACTATTTGGGAAGTCTACCCCACGATTACATACTTCCCAACACAAACACACTATCGATCGGAATCATCAGCTAGTGCGTCATACGTTACGTAAATGTTTGTAGGATCCATATCTAAGGTGGGCGACGCGTTCCCTGTATATATCTCTATTCAAACACACTGTACATTGAACGAAAGCATCAGCTAGCGAAGAAGCCTGGGCACGTGTCATCTGTCGATGACCATCTGTCAAACGTCATCTGCCATACGTCAGCTATCTGTTTGCTAAGTCCATATGAAGTGTGGTGGTCTACTCATGAGTTGCCCTTTATCAAATACCCTGTATATCGACCCTGTTATCGACGCATTTTGTTATTCACATTCGAAAAAGTACCTAGATCTAGGGAAAATCTAATCTGCTTTACATAGGCTCTGATGGCCCGCAAATTGTAACTTCCGTAGAATCTAGGGAAGAAATGTATGAGAAATATTTCTGAATTTTGATGTAAATTTTCCTATAGTATAAGATTGTTATTGATTTTTGCATGTATCTTCGCCGATTTTGTATCAACAATCGCGTTTTTTGCTCTATTGTATGGCAAGAAAGGTGATTATAGCGGTATTGGTATACCCTTGAACCACCCGCCCATAACCCCTAGCGTCCCTAACCCTTACGAGTTTCGACTGTTGTTTGATGAAAGGATGAGCTGTCTGGGCTTGCATCTGATCATCGTATATCAAATATTCAGCATTATGAGTGAAAGTGTAGGTCATTCGCATATCTTGATTTGATTTTGACTAGAATCTTAGGACTTTGTATATTATTCGTGAGTTGAACATCGAAAAGCCCTCGAAGTCTTTTTCCGTGTTTTGTTCAAGAGTTGTTCGACATTTTTGTCTAATATATGCTAGGCATGCCTATAGTAGATAGTTTTTGCAGCGGGTTTCTATTTTCTCATTATCGCCATAGGTGTTTCAATAGCCATTTTGATTAAAATTCGTAGGTTGTCTCGACTGTGAGTGTTTTTGCCGACAAGCACTGGAAGATCACGTGATATACGTCATCTGTCAAACATCATACGTATCATCATTTCAGCGCCATTTTGAACCGGTAGCCATTTTGACGGCCTCTGCTTCTGACGAGCGCCTCTCGTGGTATCCGTCAAACGTTAGTTGAGCGTTCAGTTTCAATGAGCACCGGCAGGTCACATGTCATCTATCATATGCTATCTACCCTTTGTCATACGTTGGCTGTAATCTACTATCAATGTGATATATTATTCATGAGACACCCTGTATATTTTCAGTCAGCGATCCTCCCTGTATATTCCATCTTGTTATTGTTGTTGTGTTATCGCTATTTTTATCAGCAGCTTTGGGCTAGCGTTGAAGCCGGATGACCTTGAAAGAGTAAATTTTTGCTATTTTTGAGCTTGGATTTTCTTATGGAGATTAACATGAAAAAAGTTGTCAAAATGCGGGGGTTTCGGCATAGCTCCTTCACTGAAGTACATTCCAAAGTGAGGGCATCCAGAGCAGATGACGGAACTTCTAATATATAGTTGTGTGTTTGATAAAACGATGGCATCTCGAACATAATACATGGCCTGCCACATGGACTGATGCTATTTCTTGAGAAACGTAATTTGTGTATGCTCCATCCCAAAACAATTCGATCCAGATCAGCCTATAACATAGTGAAGATTATTCAACAAACAGGTCGAAATATCATCTGTCAATGGTTTTTTATAATTGATATCGATTTTTTTCTGGTTCACTATTCAATATATGTATAAAAACTAAATAGTAGTATTTTTCAAATCCAATCTCGAAATTGTCATCACATTTTTGACATTAGTGTTCTTGAACATCCTCTGATCATAATTGTGATAATAATGTGGACAATTCATAAGGAATATTGTCATCAGTTATACAGGGTCTATTAAAATAACACCGAAAAAATTCAAGGGGTGTTTCCTTAGGATATTCTAACAATAAAAGTTAATATAAACATGTATCCTAACTTGCTTCGTTTTCTAGATACAGGATGTTGAAGGTTCATGGTGCCAAAATTCAGTAGGGATGGAGACTGGGAAAGCCCCAAAATCTCAAAATGATTCTGATTGGGGTTATTGAGTAATCTCAATGGAAGTCTTGAAAACACTTACATCAAAATTGTTTCCTCAAAAACTAACCTTGATACAAAAATCACACGAAGGATAAAAAAGTTGTTTTTTTTATAGTTCAGTCTAATAACAATATGAAACTTAGAAAAACCGGTGGTGGACAATGACATTCACCATAGATATCGATAAATTTACACACGGTGACGCCACTGAAAATATTATTTCGAATCTAATTGCACTATGAGAAGCTTTATATTACTATCAACAAAACCACAAAGTTTTTATTGGAATTGATGAGAAGACAATTGAGAAATGAATAGAAACAAGATTTTTCATGGAAATATTTATACCCTGTATCTCGAAAACGGAGCAAGTTAGGACACATGTTCATATGAACTTTATTTCCTAAAATATCACAAGGAATCCTCCCTTGAATTCTTTCGGTGTTATTCAGATACACCCTGAATAATGATGAACATTGGAATATTCTCATCAGTTATATAATGAACATAAAATAATTATATACAGTGTGTCCATGTCCATCCAACAAGAGAGTGATTTTATTCTTGGACTGTTATAAAGTGGCCATCAACTGCGACTATATCTCAGAAAGTCACGACAAATAATGATAGATTCCGAATCAGGGTCGCTTGAAACATGGCCGTACCGCTTTTCATCATCATAAAACACAGGGTGTCCGAAAAAACGAGATATTATTATTTTTCAATAGGTGATCAGAAAATGTGGTACTACGATATTTTAGGGAAAAACAAATAACAAATTATTATTGAGTATAACTTCAAATACCTATATCATGATCATTCTTCACTCAAAAAATTATGACGAATTCTGAATAGGATCACTTGAATCATACCTGTACTGAATTTTATCATCAATAAACGAAGGCTGCCTGGAAAAAACAAATTCTTTATTTCTTTGGAATTGATGAAAGAAATTATTGTACACTCATCAGATATGAAAAGTACTTCTTCTCAGACAAATCGTATATTTGAATGATGAAAATCAGTACAGATATGTTCAGAGTGGTGCTCAATGAGAATTTGTCATGAGTTCTTTTCAAAAATACATACTCTATACCTATAGGTACATTTCCTGATAATATGTAATAGAAAAAATAGGAATCAGTTTTTTTTGCACTCTCTGTGTTTGATGATGATGAGAATCAGTACAATTTTGTGTTCCTGTGCTCCTGATTCAGAATTCATAATCTTTCTCATTTCGAATCCCTGATAGTAGGTACTCTCTGGAATATGGGTCAATAAAATTGGTCGCAGTTGACCACGATAACAGTCCAACAATCGAATTACTTTGATGTTTGATGGACCTTTTTGTATACTTACCTTTCCAACAACAAAAAAGTATTTCGAAATCGATCAGATGATAACGATTTTACAGGGGTGATAAGTCTTTGAAGTGGACACACTGTTCATATATAAAGGAATACATTGAGTATTCGCATTCTCTATCTGATAAAGTCAATAATTCTTTCTCGGTATATTCAACAGAAAAAACTTAAAAAGATCATGAGTTTGTATGTATTGGTATACTTCTCCTATAGATTTTGGTTTCCATTTTAATACTGAATATATTGATAAGTTATATTTTCATATTCTCCATCTTTAGTTATTCACCTGATTTCAAAGAGATTGTATTTTTTCAACTTGTTCTCACTAGATATGACTGCAAAATAGAGAAATATCTCTTATCTATAAATACCTGCACTAGCTCCATGAAGCAATACCGAATGAG